>VZTO01006991.1:0-13717 GCA_013400615.1 Syrrhaptes paradoxus
AATTTTGAAGTAATTTTATAGTATTTAAAAAATCTGAAAAATATATAACTGTGCTTTAATTCACTGTATTCAAGAATTATTTGTTTTGCGACATAAATGGTTTGTTCCAAGAATTTTCTTCCCACCCCAACCACTATTCCCAGCCTAGTCTGCATCACAAATGCTTCTAGTATGTTAGAATGGGGTGTTTTTTGGCAGGTATATAAGTTCAGTAGTGCAAAATGATTAACGCTTTTTAATCCTTCTAATTTTGGCTGAATTGAGTCAAGAGGATTTTTTTTTTTTGGTGGCAAATAGGCTCAAAGGCATTGAAAAGTGTGTTAGGCCAGCTCTTTAATGCTGTATTAGTGCTCTATTAATTTTACCGGTAGTGCAAACCCTCGTAACATGGATGTAGCTTACACTACTAGTATTTTAAGGATGGGATACAGAGTTAGGCAATTCCATTATATCAAAACTTAGCTTCTCAACCCTGGTTATCTTCTTTGAGGAGATTTATTGAGCAGCTGCCAAGAATAGCTTGCTATACCACACTACAAGACTTGCATCTTTGGTAAGACTTTGTTTCCTTTGAGTAAACTTTCTTCACTGTTTCTGTGGAAACATTATTTACAGATTGCCACATCTCAACATTATAGATCCTTTCCATATCTTAAAAGCATGAGAAATTTATATTATAGTACTAAATGGGGATTTTTTTTTCCATGTCTAAATGCTTTCCATGTATTTCTTCTTTTTTTTTTCTTTAGATCACAGTTATATATAATTATGCTCCTTCTTAAAAAAAGCCTTTGTTAAACCCTATAATGTACTGGGGTGATAACTCTTTTACAAAGTTCCACCACCAGTGCTCACCAAGCAGCAAAAAGCCTCTGTGTATGTGAAGCTACTGGTTCACATCACTCTGAATTAACTCACAGTGGGTTTCAGACATACGCACATGAACAGAAACCTCCCAGAGGAAAATGTTTTCATTAGATCTCAACAGTCTCTCAGCCTCCACCAGTCTACAAAGCAAAATCCCTGCTTGATCTTGAACTCAGCTCTCTACAGGACAGGGCATATTGCAGCACTGTCATATAATGGTTTAACTCTGTGCACTGTTGTCATGAGTAATTTGGTTTTGAATATGGATTAGAGGAAATTACATTTTTTGGCCTGCAGTGCAAAGAGCCTTTCTTTACTTTTAGTTAGCCATCACCTGCAAATAAATCAAATTTAAAGAATTGAATGACAGCTATTTGCAAAGGAGTCTTTCCAATCCAGTTCACAAAATTAATCCTTGATTTGAAATAAAATCTATTGAACAACTTTATAAATGTTAATTTGTAGAGATTCTTTTGATTCAGTTATCTCTTTAGAGTAAACGAGACAGCGTCCAAATACTTTTCAGTCCTTTGATTTAATTCTTCACATTTTATTCTCTTTTTGTCATCCACTTTTACATTTAGAGAAATTATTGGCCTGTGCTTTCCTAAACTTCATGTAAATGAGTATAGAATAAGTAAGATATTTCATTGCATTATTTAAAGTCTTTTCAAAAAGGCAGATCTGTAGGCATGAGAAAAAGAAAAAAATTCAGAATAAATTGAAACCTGTCTTCTTGGCGATTTCATAAAAATACTTTTATAAATTGTTCCCTTTCAAATTATCACAGGTAGTAATGTATATATTTGCAATTTCCTGGAATTCCATTTCTGTATCATGACAACAAAATCATCTCAAACACTCTTCCCCTCAACCCCACCATGCATAGATTTTTGGCCAAAGGTAGTAACTTAGACTCCTTTTGCAATCAGTGGAGCAGTAAAGAAACCTCTGGATATGATTCATCCCACCTTGCTTGGAAAACTGACTAAAGGCCAGATGAATTCATTTCAGGAAGTTGCCCTTCTCCCTTCACCTAATCTTTGACTTTAGTTGGCTAAAGGTAGATAGGATGAAACTTGCCTACAGTCACTGAAAGTAAGGATGCTGGCAGTTTTCTGTGTAACCCCTGGCTTGACGCACAGCCTGGTTTTGTGTTGTACAGCTATGTGACCTTCATTTTCTTTGATGAAGAGTAGTGTTGACCTGCTAGAGTTTGTAAATTAAAGCCATGCAAGATGAGAAATGTAAAAGCAAAGACTGCAGTGAAATAGTTGATATGGTAATAGTAACTTGAAGTCTGTAGACAAAAGCACTGACATGAAAATTCGTTTAAAAATGAAGAAAAAAAGAAGTGGAATTGAAAGACTCATCTAGGTGAGATTACGTTCAGCTCATGAGAAAGCACAGCATGACTAGTACTTCATTGCATGACTGTGACTGCTTGACAAACAGTCTCATCAGGAGTCTGCATCAGGAGTGATGTGTATGCTAACACTTAGCCTGCGCAGTTTAGTTGCAAGCACCTATTGCATGTATTAGTGTATTAGTCGGGAAATGCTGTTTACTCATAAATCACATTTAGTCCTGCTTACAGAGTTTCTAATCCTGGTGAAGAGACCTTAATAAAAGTGCTCTCACTTTCTCCTGAAGAGTNGCAGTTGAAAGACTCATCTAGGTGAGATTACGTTCAGCTCATGAGAAAGCACAGCGTGACTGGTACCTCATTGCGTGACTGTGACTGCCTGACAGTCTCATCAGGAGTCTGCATCGGGAGTGATGTGTATGCTAACGCTTAGCCTGCGCAGTTTAGTTGCAAGCACCTATTGCATGTATTAGTGTATTAGTCAGGAAATGCTGTTTACTCATAAATCACATTTAGTCCTGCTTACAGAGTTTCTAATCCTGGTGAAGAGACCTTAATAAAAGTGCTCTCACTTTCTCCTGAAGAGTAGAGGTAACCTACTAAAAAAGAAGAGTCAGATGGCACCATCCTCCTGAGACTGCCAAGCACAAAGAAGCTACATTCTGCTGGAGACCCAACCCATGTACTCCTATGAGCCCAAATCCATCTCAACTGACTTGAGCCAGCCCACTTAGCCCAAGAGGTTAAGGTTCATCTACCACCATGTTTTGGCAGTGCATGGTCAGTGCAGCTGCAATAGGAAAAAAATAAGTGATACTTTCATTTTTCGTGGCATGAAGACCCATTTCTATACCTAGAAACAGTTCTGGTTGGCTCTGGAAAGTTCTGATACCAACAGGACTGAAAAAGGAAACTCCTGAGAGTTTCCTAAGAGACATAAAGTAGCTACTCTGTGGATTTTAGCCATACAACAGTGTTTTACCCAGGCTTTTCCTTGTGAAATACATTTAAGACAAAATCTGATTATTTATTTCTACTTTTATCTTTGCTGCTTGGTTGTTTAGTATGTTCCCTTTTTGGTGTAAGCTATCTAACATCTCTAAAGTCTTTGAGCAGCTTGACTACTGGTGCATTAACTCAGGACTGTCAGAATACAGTCAACTGACTAAAACAAGCAATGAATTTACTGTTGGGGTTTTATGTCTGAAAACAGACTGAATAGAGGGAGGATAAGAAAGTGCCAAGAGGTTTTGATTAATCTTTGTACCTCATTACATGTGGGTTTGGGTTTTTTCTTTTTTTTTTAAATTTTTTTTGTTCTGTTCTTTTTTCTTTCCTTTTCTTTTTCTTTTTTTTTTTCTCTTTTAATAATAGTCTTACTGGAATTCTCACAAGAAAATACAAACAAATAATTGGCTTGCAGCCAGAGGATGAAATGGTCCTGATTATGTTTTTACATCAGTTTTATGTTGGTAGAACCCAAATTACTTAAACAGAGTTACTGCATGCCAGCACAGTAGAAAGCAGACTCAGGTCCAATATGTATTCTATTACTTGAATATAGACTATATTAGCTGTGAAAATGATTTAAAACAATTTCTGCGCAGGGTTACTACCCATATTATCTGCAGTCCATCTCCATCTGTCTATCTCAAATGGCCATTTTAAATCTTCTTTAAGTCTAACAGTAGCTATTTCCCACCCCACACAGTTTTAATAAAAATATAAAATGCTTTCTAAGCTGCAGCTTATTTTTGCTGCACTATTGTGTTCAGTCCAGGGCAGATTTTCCTTTGGCATATTTTGTTTCCTAATGTAGAATGTCACCAGACATGAATACATGGCCTGCTGCTGTTTCCTACATGTTGATGCCTACTTTTTCTAAGATAACAAGGAGATTTGAGGCACCCATAAGGAGTTGCAGATATGACATCATATCTTTGGGAGTCCTAACCACTGGTCGGATTCCATGTGAAATACCCCCAGGCATCGAATATAGCACTAGATATTGACACATGGATGACTGAAAACCCAAAGTGAATGAGATTCTTACCGAAAATTTTATGTACCTAGGCACCCCTCAACATCAACATTTCTGATTGCATCTGATCAGTATTAGCTAAACCAAAGCGCAACTGCAACAGAGAGTCATTGGTCTGATCTCCAAAACATATTCACCTCTTGTTGCTATGGGTGAAGTATCACAGAACTGCATTCACTTAAGTGGTGTTTCACTATTTTTATAGCTGTGTAAGAGTGAACAAAAGATGTTGCCAACATTAGAGGGAATTTATTGTAACTCAGAATTAAACACAATTTGATTCAGACATGAGAAAATAATTTTTTGACAAAGAAAAACAGTGCTCATACTAGAACTGCGAGTCCTTTTTGGATCCTTGAGCCAGGAAAAAATATACATAAACTTTGTTTATTCTCTGTTTAAAATGTCACTCCAGCTCGAAGCACAGAAAGCAAACTAGTATATCAGACACAGCATTTTTCTCCTCCTCCAGAATAAATCCATAACTACTCAGGTTAAATCAAAAAAAGAAGAAGAAAGCCACATAAACTAGAATAGAGTTGGGCACTCTCAAATATGTAATTGGCATTAGGAAATAAATAGAGCTAGAGATGTCACTTGAATATGAATTCTTATGATATGAGAGCAGTTCAGGAAAATTAAATTCCAATGTAAAAAAACCACCTTAAAAATTGACTCAAAATTATCTGATCTATTTAACAGTACTGCTTTGAAACTTGACCTCTGTAAAGGATTACAAAGACACATTATGAGGATACGGGGAACAGCAGATTTGCAATACAATGTTTCATTCCCTCAGAAATTTATACTGAATGTTTGTGATAATGGACCCTTGGAAAGGCCATGGAACTAAAATATGGTCCAAATTAAGCTCATTTGGGATTTCTGAGCCCATCATTAAAAAACTGTCATCCTTTCTTTTAACTGAATAACAGCATTTTTTCCAACTACCTAGAAATTGCAACCCAGCATGGATACATAAGCTATAGCCCTTGGTAGCCAATGCACTGTATGCTAGTACTGTAGCTTTTTGATTTGGCAAAGCACTTCCTACCTTCCTTGATCTTTCCTGACAAATAAGTATTTTTTTTTTATTTTACATTGCCTGTGGAAATAAAATAAATCATTTTGGAGAAAGTAACTTTCAACAGTTTAACTTTTACCTCTTAGTGTATTTTTGCCAGCAAATTCTTCTCATAAACAGCACTATGACCACCTTAACGTTATTTAAGCCTTGCTTGCACAAGCACTACTGGAAAGCTGTTCTAAACTCTCTACTGTTGTGGTGATTACAAACTTTTTTTCTTATTTGCTCTTTGTAGCTGTTATATCCNTACTCTATTAATCTAGAAAATACAAAGCACAGCTAATACTGATTATTCTTCTTTCCCATTTTGAAAAGCAGGCCCCTCTCTCTCACTATTTATTTTTGCCAAATACATTAAATTACTTCAGTTTCAGCTTATTAGATAATTTATGTAAACTAACAGCCCCCATCCTGTAAATGTTGGGGGCTTTTTTACAACCATACATGCTGGATTCATAATTCTTAAACACAGATTATCAGACTTTCTAAACTAGCACTCATTTTTTTTTTTTTTACTGAAAATACCCCACTGGGCACTTTTTACTTGCCCAGTAAGGAGGTATTTGTTTCAGAGACTGTTGTTATTGCACCCTTTTATCCAACATATTAACAGTTCATGTAATAGATGGACAGTCTGCATTCCAATTCCTTCCACTGCCTGAAGGATTTTAAAACACGCACCCTACTTATCTTGAAAGCACCTTAGGTATCAGGTTAAAATCTGTTCTTAGGTGAAGGTACCAAACCAATTCCAGTCTCCAAGACAGGATGAGCTGTCAGAGAGTATTTCATGGGTGTCATAGTACAATCCATGGAAGATGTGAAAGGACTACTGTTCAAGGGAATTACCGTGAAGCTTATCAGTTTTTGGCAATGTGTTCAAACCCAGATTCAGAACTTCACACTTCTCTTGGTCTATGATGATTAAGGAGTTTTCTTGTTGGTTGGATATTTGGTATGGCATCTGGTATTATGTTAGGATGTATTTGAACTAACAATTTTAAATGAGTTATTAAATGCTAAAGTACAATATTTCCTGCTAAATTTTAGTTCCCATAATGAAAGAGACATTTTAAAACTAATAAGGAGGTGGAAGAATCACATTTAAAGGCACATTATATGTAAGCCTTGAAACAATTGCATGTTTAATCAGTGATCTTTTTTAATAATGCTTGGATCTTTTTGGTTCCAGTTTAGTAATGGTATTTACACCAAAATTTTGTAGATCAGTGCCTCTTAATTTTGAAAGATACAAGATAAATAGCAAGACGCCTGACTAAAATAAACAAAATTGAAAAAATAAATAGATACAACACACTAGGTATTAATTTAAACTCAGACCCTTCCTACAGTACAAAGAAAGATGTTTTTAACATACTCAGGAAAAACTCTGAAATACTGAACTCTTCTTTTCCCACTTACCCTTTGTTATATATCTTTCACAACTTATTGCTCAAGGGTTCTTGGGGGTTAATGGTGTTATAGGTGCAGTACATTAAACTAAAGAGGTTGGCAAACTCATGAGATATGCAATGGAAAATCATAAAATCTGCAAAATCAGCTTTGTGCAGTATTACAGATGAGGAAAAACTGCTGCCTGATAGGAAAAGTTTTATAGGAGCATATCTTATAGTTTATTGTGTTTCTACCAGAGATTTTGTAGGAGAAAACTTGGAGGACTCCAGCTGCATTCAAAAATAGTAATCCTATAGACACCGGAAAATGAAAAGACAGACATCAATATTAAAAATTACCCTCTTCTCCTCCACAAAATGTCTGAAAGAAATGTTCTTGTATAATGGGCCTTTCACATCATCTTGGCAAGTATGAAGAGTCCCCTTAGTGTAGTAATAGTATTTATTGTAATGCATAAGCCCCAAGATGTAAGAGCACATTACCTGAAGAGATTTTAATTGCTAGCATACAGAAAAAATGGGATGACATGACAGAGAAAGAGGCTTCAGCCAGAGGCAGCTTTCCTGTGGAAAGGAAAGCTGCTCCCCCTTCAGAAATGGAGGAAAGTTAGAGTAATGTCAGGGCTGAAATGAAAACCCAGAAAGGCTTTTTTTCCTCAGCCAAGCCCTATGAAATTATGCATTCGAGCATTGCAAATTAAGATGTTCAGAGGGAAGAGGAAGCAGATATTGAGAAAAATGAAAGGTGTGTCACCTGGGATGTTTAAAACTTATCAGGTTGTGTCAAATCACATGCAAGATAATAGAAGAGATCAGATTTAATTGTTCACTATTACTTTGAAACAAAAAGAAGATAAATGTTCTGAACTCTGTTCAAAGGACTGAGTGGTTGACTCTCACTTGTATTCCGGAACTTGAAAGTTCAAAACTTTCCCAGAACTTGAGAAACTTTTATAACTAAGATGAAGGTGAGAGCCCTGTTAGAGGCTCCTGAAGACAGAGCTTAAATACTTCTTGGATGACATATGAGACCTTCAGTAAGATTCTTTACACACCCCCACTTACTTCTAAATGATTTTTAGAGCTGTGTCAGCCCACAGAAACTGAACAATCTTCAGAACCAGTAAGGTTCCCAAAAAGTGTTTTGTTATTCACTAAATCATGCACCTAAATCATGACAGAGAAACTCTCAACTAATAGGTTGAGCTAATGGTTTTAGTCACAAAGGTGTTGAATGAACAACAACAATGCAAAGCTTGACTGATTTAGTTAAAGTTCGTCAACTTTTTTATAAGCTAAGCAGGACACATGAGGCAAATTAAATATCCTTGCAGAACATAAAATCAGGTGAAAGATTTCCAGGATGAGAAAAGGGGCTCCATTTCAGCATCGTAAAAGAATCACTTTTTTGTTGTTGTTTGAATGGGCCCTTATTTTAATCCCATGTGAACACTTTTTAGGAAAAACAGGCCTACAACAGAAGTACCTTTTGTTTGGTTTGAAAATAATGTTACAAATAATCTGTAAAAAAGGCACCTTTGCATATTTTTTTGTCAAAGTAATCATGTTAAAGTTGTGTGTTTGTAAAACTGATTCTTTTCTTAGGCAACCTATTAATTCGTTTTATTCCCTTACTTGCAATAAGGAAAATTATAAGAACTGGTAACATTCTGAAGGACAGAATGGATATTTTATGCAAAGGGTTATTTTTTCTCATTTAATGCCATGTAATAAAAGAGTGAAACCTTTTACACAACAGTCCATTAAATGTTCACTGTAGGTTACCACCTCTCTAGCAGTTTGAAACATACTTTTTTTTCCTAACGTCAAAAATGCTGTACCAAATGGTGGAATAAGTCTATGAACGTTATATAACTATTCTGAATCTTCAGAAAAGATGTTTTCCCCTTTCTATCCTTTGAAGAAACTGTGTTTAGTGTCAGTTTTACTCTCAGTCCCTTCTACACTTTGTCAACACTCTGATCCCATGGCAGATTCGGAATTAGCATGGCTAACATTTTCTCACCCTTAATCAATGAACTTCAGACTTTCACCAAACACAGCTTTTCATTCATGTCTCCCAATGACATATGAGGTCTTGACTTTTCCCTGTGCAGGAGGCTTACCCCTATCAATATTTACTTTCTCTCCTTCAAGTCATTATTTTTTCAAAGCAAAGCCTTGGGGTTTTTTGCTTTAAAAAAAGAAGTTATTTATGCTGACAAAAATAAAAGGTCTTTGGAGTTGAGATAACATCCAATACACAAGAAAGATAAAAAAGTTTTATGGTTGAGAGAATAAAAAAAAAGAGAGAGAGAAAAAATGCATTTAGCATCAGCATTATTTTATATAAGATTATCCATTTGTTCCCATGTTAAAATTTAGCTTCCACCTGTAAAATAATTATTGCTTAAACCTGTCATCACAACAGGGAACAAGAAATTCTTCTTTAAATTATGACAGAGGTACTTTCCTTTTAACCTATTAGATTTTGTCTCTTCCCTTTTTCATCATTCTTACTGGTCAAATTAAGTTATTTACAATATTCAAATTGTAATATATCATTGTACTTCAGAAGCAATTTCTTTAGAGACAGTACTTTAGGAGAGGATAAATTCATAGGTTTACTGGTTTCAGAAGACCTTTTTAAATACATCATTCATGTAAACTGCTGCTTTAAATTTCAGGAAAAAAATGCCTGGAATAATTTGTTGTAGTGGGAGTTATAGCAAATTTGGGGCAAGAACATGATCTTCCTTCTCAGATATATAAAACTGTGTCATGTGCCTCTGGAGATAATGTGAAAAAGAATGAACTCTATAAAAAACTCAAATGTTGATAAAAACTACTTGATATAGATTTGGAACTTAATTTATGACAAAAAAAAATCTGAAATGTGATGTCAATGAATACAATTTATTTCTACTAGTCCTTCCTTTTTAATGACATATTAAGTGTTGTGATGAGATGTGTTAGAAACACAGATAAATGGATGTGTTTCTGTTATAGTTTTACCCCTGTCTGTCAGCAAAACACCACAACAACCACTCACTCACCCTCCTCCCTCCTGGGAGAAAGAATTAAAAAGGTAAAGGGAAAAGAGACTCATGAGTTGAGATAAGAACAAGTTAATAACTAAACTACAGTAATATTGAAAATAATAATGATAATAATAGTAATATATACTAATATACAAATGGGTGATACACAGTGATACCTCTCGCCACCCAATGGCAAGGGTCAGCCCATTCCCGGCCAATGATCCCAGAGCAGGGAGAGTCCTGAAACCACAGTCCTGGAGATAAGAGCCTGAGCGCCCCAGACTGAGCACTGACTGAGAAAGTGAGATGACCCTGAGAGAGAGACCACCTGGGGAGAGATGACCCTGGGGCAAGAGAAAAACTTCCAGACAGATCCTCATCTATATGCGACCATTGTCCAATTTAGGTCTCAGTCTTAAATCTGAGATCGAATCATAGGCTAGTAATTGGGGCTGTGCTCCCTCCCAGCTTCTCCTGCACCTGCAGACACTGGCACAGAAGAGAGGCTGAGTTGACTGTCCTGGCAGCACTATAAACATCAGTATGTTATCAGTGGCCTTCTCAGCACAAATCCAAAACAGAACTTCACACTAGCTACTATGAAGAAAATTAACTCTGTCCTAGACAAAACCAGGACATTCTCAAACATGATAAAATATAAACAAAATAAATTCAAAGAAACATGCTGCTTACTCATACCTTTTCCCCAAGTTTTGCAATATTTTTATTATATATAATTATTATAACCTGTCAGATAGCTGTGGTGCCTATTGCTGAAAATTTAATGTGCAGATTTTTAAAAAAACATAGGCAACTGGGAACATAGGCCTACAGAATATGAGCAGAGCTTGTGACATTTATTTTTCCTTGAAGTCCCAACTGTCGGTTTCAGGGAAACATATTTTCAAAATGCTTAAGGCCCACGTACTGATTGTTGTCGTAGCAATAAACTGGTACCTGAAAAATGCAAACATACTCTCATTCAGGTAATTTGAAATGAAGATGCAGGAGATACATAATTTTTGGAGGTGAAAATTACTGCCTTCAAAAGTAACTTGTGCATCTGAACCTGCAGACAAACCAATATGTATGCAGCAGTAGTTCTATAACAATACACAGAAAGTGTCAATAGATGATATGGAAGTAGTTAAACAAATGTTAACGATTCTTTAGTTAGGATCAAGAAAGGTAGAATAGCCCACACTGTAAAAGAAACATTTTCTAACAGAACACACTTCTCTCTAATACATTCTTAACACCTTAAAATTTATTTCCCCTGCTTTTTGCTGCTTTTGTACCCTTACTTCTTGCCTCTTCTGACCCATTCTTTGACATGTAAACAAATTTCTTAGGACAAATGATGTGGGATAGGTAGGTTTTTGCTTATGGTATGGAGCACAGAAGTTTCAAATACCTTGTATTTCAGTTGCTGGAAAATCACCTCCCTACAAGGTGCAAATCCTCACTGGATCAAAGCTTTAGTAGGTTCAAAGAAGGGAAAAAATCCTTAAGAAATGTCTACTTAATTACAAAATTATTTTCAGTGGATCTTTTTCAGAAGAGTAACTGACAATGCAACTTGTGTTTCTATATCCTCCCATACTAAGAAAATAACATATGTTGTCCTTGTTTAAACAGTCTAAAGGGTTATACAATGAAAATTAGAAGAGTGAAACTATAACTAAAGGAGTTTACAGATAACACCACTGATGGATTTTAATGTTAATTTTTACGAAATGTATGCCAATTAAGTATATTGCTTGATAGCTTTTTAATTTGCTTCATTGCTACTTTGCTTTCAGCATCACTAACGCATTCTCTTTTTGTATAAGAGTAAAACTTCAAAGGATATATAATCAGCTGCTTAAAAATATAGTTTATATAAAGAGAAAGAAATCCAGGCCTTACTTCCAGGATCACACCAGCCAGGATAACATACTCTCAAAACTTTCACTGGGCCAAGAATGAGTTGCTCAACTTATACTCCGATTTTAATTTTTCAGTGACTTATTTGAAGATTTAATGCTGAATTAAAGTTGTAGTTTGATATTTGCTGTACGTCCTAGTCTAATAAAGTTGTTTTTCCATTTTCATATATTGCAGAATAATGTATTACAAAATCATCCACAAGGCACACCATTCTAAAACTTTCAAAAGTATAACTTAGCATATATATGTAAATAGATGAAGCTGTTTTAGGAAAAGATTCAATAAAATTTCTTACAACTGCACCTACAAATGCATATTTTTACATGCAGATAGAAACAGGAAATCTCTTCAAGTGTAATATCTGCCATAAGTAAATTATTTCTGCTTTCATATTTCCAATAGCCTTTTCCAGTTTTATCACAGTATTTCGTTACATAAAACCCAGGTTTTGATCCTTCTTTAATCATGCCCAATAAAAGGAGAGATTTTGATTTTCATGGAACTTTCATGTGATACTCTAATTATATTCTTCAAGCACTGCTTGCTTTCTAACAACCTTACAAAGTAATTTTCTGTAGAGAAAAATATACAAGTTTCCAAGCAACTGAGCAACAATGCAAAGTTTCTGCAGCTCTAATTTCTGGTGAGAGGTGGTGTGTTATAAGGAATAACTTCTAGCAAAGACAGCAACATGAAAAAATATTTCTGCACTAATGAGGAAGGGAAATTAGGGAAAGGGCAAGTTTACATTTATGTTATTTCTGTATGCCACTATTCTAATAAATATTTCTATTTATATTATTCAGTGAATTATTATTAAAGAAATTATTGGCATGGTACCTGGGAAAAGTTTTACTCAAGGTACATCTGTCAAAAGCTGGCTTTTCAGGTGGCGTATTACATCAACAATATGCACCTGTAGTAGGCAACTTCTGTGTTTCATTATATTGCCTAAAGCTGCATAATAAAAATTCATAACATCTGCTGATTTTTCTGCTTATACATGATGAAATCATCTTTGGTGAAAGACAGTACAAATGAAGCTCGAGGTAGAAGTGTCATTGAGTTTCATGGAGTAGCCTGGCTTTCTTCAGCATGGAATTTTCATATTCTAGCCAAGACAAGGAATTTTTTACAGACTCAAAGCAGAGCAAAGGTATACCAAATGCCAAGTGAATTAGTTTTATCAACACAATGCATCCAAACAAAAATAACAACTGCCCCTCAGTGCACCCAAGCTTTCTGTTTCTCTCTAATTCACTTCCTCTTGGTGCTGCACTTCCTGAAAATACATTATTTGTCCAAGATAGCTCCAGGTCCCAACAGACTTAAATGATAAAAGACTTATGACTTCATGCATCTTTTTTTTTAGAAACAATTTTCAATAACCTCTTGCAAACTCTGGAAGGGCTTTTCCAGAGCAGATTCAACTACTCTGAGAAGCATTTTCAGTAATCTATCTAGAAATAGTAATACTCTACCATCTTACTTTACATGTTATTATTGAAGTGGTGTAAAGCTGTTGCTGAAGTATGTCTGAAATGGGTTAATATTTTAATGGTTTTTTTTTTACTCTTATACAGTTTTTGAGCAAACTAAGAATAACAAAATGGTGTCTTCAACTTTAATGCTAAATGGATTCATGTCCTGAGAGACTAATTTCACAGAATGTTAGAGATTGGAAGGGACCTTGAAAGATCATCTAGTCCAATCCCCCTGCTGGAGCAGGAACACCTAGATCAGATCGCACAGGAACGCATCCAGGCGGGCTTTGAATATCTCCAGGGAAGGAGACTCCACCACCTCTCTGGGCAGCCTGTTCCAGTGCTCTGTCACCCTCACTGTAAAGAAGTTTTTTCTCATATTCAAGTGGAACCTCCTATGTTCCAGCTTGAACCCATTGCCCCTTGTCCTATCACTGGATGTCACAGAGAAGAGCCTGGCTCCATCCTCCTGACACTCACCCTTCAC
>VZTO01006991.1:31843-55475 GCA_013400615.1 Syrrhaptes paradoxus
CAGTGAGGGTGACAGAGCACTGGAACAGGCTGCCCAGAGAGGTTGTGGAGTCTCCTTCTCTGGAGACATTCAAAGCCCGCCTGGATGCGTTCCTGTGTGATCTGATCTAGGTGTTCCTGCTCCGGCAGGGGGATTGGACTAGATGATCTTTCAAGGTCTCTTCCAATCCCTAACGTTCTGTGATTCTCTGATTCCGAAGAAGCGACACTCAGTGGCTTATTTATTCCAAAAAATAAGTAATATTTTTCAAATAACTGAAGAGGATGAAATAAATCTTTGGGCATAGGATTGTAGTTCTGAATATAATCTTAAAGGAATGTAATGAAAGTATCAGTTAATGCCTCACTCAATATTGATGTGGATTGTAGATTCTAGGAGAAAACTCATCAATATATTTCATAATCTCATGTACAGGTTTACATATTTCAAGACATCATAAAGAAATGGATGGAACAATGTTTCATTCACAATATAAAACAGAACAGGAGGAGGATTTATGTTTCATGAGATTTTCTTCTAATTAATTGTGGATTTCTACAATGCTAAAATTAGTTGGCACTGCATAATTCTAATTCAATACATGGCCAACTCAAGTAATTCTAACTAAAGAATTGCATGATCAAAGTTCACAGTCAAACCCACAGTTTTCTATACATTTTCTTTCTAAGCTTCTACTTGAGGCATAGGCCGAAAATGTATCGGTATCCTCATGAAGCTGTGACGAGAATTTACTTTCCATATATGAGATGCATTTTGACACATGCAGGACTGTAATAAAAAGGCAAAAGGAACTCAGTCAATACGCAGTAGAGATTAAATTGCAAGTTTATATGGCACGGAAGATCACTTTAAATAACTCATGTTTTTAGTGATTTCTAGATTTCCTAGTAATTCTGGCCTTTCTGATAATCAGAATCACCAATATACAACTGAATAAGCATGTAATATCTCATTATTCTATTGATATCCTAGTCAATCCTAGTTCTTGGAACTGGCAAGTGAACAAGCAAGTGGTAAGCATGATGGCAATTTCAGTACACTGGACTGTGGTTTACATTGGCTTTATTCTCCTGAAATCTATTTTGTTGCTTCAAGAATATGTTTGGAGACACATGAAAACCTCATTTTAGCTAATGGATCAAAGAAAAGTTTCTATTCAATGTGCTGTGTTAGAACATATTTTTTAGTTTATGCACTATGGAAGAACCTAAAACTGCATTAGGGTACACAGCCTACATATGGTCATGATAAACAATATCACTTACTTTGTTTAAAAGCAAGATGAGGAGAAACATTGCCTTCCTTTTATAAATGTCAAACAGAAGATCATAAACTTTGAAGTGTTTTTCTCATGGAAATAAAAAAAACCACAAAAAACTAACAAACAAACAAACCCACAAACCAAAACATTCCAAATACAAAGATTTGCTCAGATTTCTTCATTTCTAAACCAATGTTTAATTGCAATAATATTTTTTATAACCTGGGAATAAATTATTATAAATCAGCTCTGTATTTCAGCACTTCAGAGCTCTTCTGGCCATCCTCTGTGCTGAGGACTCTTTAGATAAGAACAGGTTAGCTCTTTCTAAAGTTCTGGGGTATATTTCTTGAAAGACAGGGTGAGATTCCTTCTTTGCAACAAACACAACACAAACTTCTTAGTTTTTAATGCTCTGCCAAGCTGGTGAACAGGAAGAGGAAATTTAAGGGTGCGAGAATACTTTATTTGTGTTTCCTCATTCCCTTTTCAATACTTAGAAATAAAATAGCTTTTAATTATGAAGAAAAATGCTTTCTGTTTTGATAATGGTAAATGAGTGATGATTTCCAGCCACCCACACTGTATTCCCCCAGCAGGTTCCTTCCTTTTTAGTCACAAAGAGTGCATCAACAAAAAAAGATGGCATTTTTGGTCCATTTACCTCACCTCGATCTTCAGCTTTTAAATGCCAGACTATGTGATTTTCTGCTTTCCTTTCATTCTTTGACTGCATAGTGCTACTTCAGTAACAGGAGTTCAAAATAAAGGAATACACTGCACTTCTGCTTCTCTCCTCTTACTTAATTTTTCTTTTATTTTAAGATGTAAGTGCTTCTTCTGGTGGGAAAGGCTGACATTCAGTGTGCCTTATAAGTCTGCAACTTACTTCACTCTCACTTCACTGCCAGGCTGAGGATTTAGGAAGCCTTCCTCCTTGGGGAAGAAAGCTTTTGCCTTGGGAGTAATAGAATCACTTGCTTCCAGCTACAAGAGGGATTGTGATCTAGAAATTCCTGTTGTTTTGGAAGGCATGACCTCGTTTCTTCAAGTGACAGCCCTATGTGAGTTCTGCCTTTGACAGTGGTGACTGTGACCACCCACCTCCGCTGTCCCTGAAGGCAGGGCACATTTTTGGTGTGTGGCAGCCACCAGCTCCCACGAGACTGCTGTGAGCTGTGAGTTGAGTCTGTCCTTGGCAGGGGCAGCTCCACCACTTCCGGCATGCTGTCTACCCCATCCCTCCATGCCTTGGGGAGCCCCCTTGGAGCTCTGCTCCTATGCTGGTAACCTGGACACCCCTTTCTTTCCTTTTTTCCGCTCCAAGAGCTGTTTGATAGCTATGTAGCACTCAGAGGTGCCCTGCTCAGTGTGTTTGGATCAAGCACACTCTGATCTGCAGCTGCCCTTTGCAGGATCAAACCCATCAATTTGTTCAGAGAATCCCTTGCTTTGCCGCAAAAAAATCGTTTGTGAGTGAAAATAACCCCTGGGTTTGGTTTCTATGGTTACTACTGCACCAAGGAAAACAGTAACTGTCGTATTTATTTATTTATTTGTTTCCTATTAAAATGTCATTTGAACAACTCAGTCTCTCTCACTTTTGGCACCATTTTATACCTGTCCTAATTTTGCTGTTCTTAGTTTCAGTTAGATAAATTCTGCTTTCATGATTTTGCATAATCTAAAAGCTTTGTAAGATAGTTGCTCTCTTTAGGGTAGTATTAAGGTATTTGCTAAATTCTTTAAAACTAAGCTATTATAACACAATGTTGTTTTATTTAACTATGTAATCTTATGGGTACTAACATATACTCACCTTGTGTTTGCCTGACTTTCTGTATGGTTGACATGTTCATTTTAACTCTGCAGAAGGGAAGCCGAGGAAGAAATAGTATTGTTTCTCTTCACATGTCCTCAGCCTTCCTATCAGTATTTCACTCAATGAAATATGACTATGAATAGCTATATCTTATTTTAGAAAGAAAGTTCTTATTTTATTTGAATTTTGTTTGAAAAAAGGAAGTCCAATGTTATAAATTGATAGTGACAGTCTTGGGCTAACCCTCAGATTCACTGCTGACTAATGTCCATCAAGGACTCATAATTCTCCTGTTACAGAACAGGACAAAGGTGTGATTTATTTTTTCTCCAGGTTAGACAGTCTTTTCCTGTTCAATTATTCCTCACGTGGAAGTAATTCTAAGCTTTTCATTATCCTTCTTGTCTTCTGAATCTTCCCCATTCCTAGTGTTCCCTTTCTTTTGGATCAGGGGACTACAGACAAAGAGCATTGAAGGAGTAGGTTTGTTTTTTGCCATGGATTTGTTCAGTATTCTGTCTTATTTTCTATTTGTTTCTTAACACTTCTTAACATTTGAGGTGCTTGTTTTTCATGCCTGCTAAACACTACAGCAGATGTTTTTATGCAGACTGTGGTAACAACAAAGTAACACTCCAGAATGGCAATTGCCACTTCAGGATCAACAATTTTCTGCACAAATCCAGAGTTATTTCCCTATTTTCATTTATTGACATTCACCTACTTGTGAGTTTCATCTGACATTTCCCTGCCTAAGCGATAGTCTTGTAAGGTCCTCCTGCAGTTCTTCAGATATTATCTTAATCTCTGTTACTTACAACATAACTTCGTATCATCTATAAAACTTCTCACCTCATTCCATTTTCCCTTCTCCAGGACTAATCTGTGCAAGTGAAAGCCTTTGCCTAGCATGTCGGGCTCTGTCACTTTTCCCATGACAGCCCACAACAGCTGATCAAAACTGTGTAGCACATCCTATCCCACTTGAATAATGTAAAAATTAGACATTAATCTACTTTAGCCATGAAGGCTCCTCTTTACCCAGAGAGAGCTAAAATCTCCATAAGTCAACTCAACTCTTTCATTTTAGACATCTGTCCGAAGGTTAAAATTTTCTGATGTGTTTTCTGCAAACACTTGTAATATCCACTGAGAAAGGATGAACACTATATGCCAAGCTGTTAGAGGGTCACCAGGTGGGATGAATCTTATTTCACTTGGGTTTTTCTGTTTTTTTCATTTATCTGTCCGCAGGATGGTGAGATGTCAGCTTTGGATTCTGTCATGAATTTTTCCATTTAAAACACTTTGTTTACAGATCTTTCTGGGGTGTTCCTAGTGCATAAAAATATTATATTAGTTCCTGCAGACTCCACAGTTTACTTATTAGGCTGCTGTTTGATTTTTGCTGATAAACAACCTAATGAAATAAATCACAACTTTTCATTATAGGTAGGAGCTACCTCTCATCTAAAGTGTTAAGTGAAGGCTAAATCACAATTCACAGAACTGAAATGAAATATAAACCAATTTATTTTTAAAAACAGCATCAATAAAAATTGCCATTTCAAAGATAAAATCATCATGTGATCTGTCTTTAGAATTCTTATTAAACATAACTCATATAATTATTTAGAAAGGCATGATTTAAATGTAACAACTAGCAAAAGCAGAATGCTAAAGAGAAGTAAGAACTACTCAAAGGTCCTAGAGATATTATGATTAGTTTTTACCAAGCCAGAGGAAAAATACATACATTCTTAATGGAGCTTAATTTCTTGTTCAACCAGTCTGTCATTTACTTTATGCTGAAAAAATCAATAAAGGACAAGAGAATTTATCAACTATCTGTAGGCATAGAGTCAGAACCTCAGCTAATATTAAATTGTCATAGTTTCATTTATTTCTGACAACCTTCATCAGCAAATACCAGATGCAGATCAACCTCCACCCTGTAGTTTCAAATTCTTGGGGAATTTTGCTTATGTAATTGAAAAATATAATTATAGTAGGGTAATGACCAAATGAACAAATGGGTCCACTGCAAGGTCTTAAGAGCTCTAGGCTGGAGAGTTAGAGATCTGAACTCAGTCACATGTCTGTCTGAGCTTTCAATGTGGTAATGTGCAAATCACTGAACTGATCTCATGCCTTAGCTTCCCTTTTTATAAATGGAAATAATGCTTCTGCATGAAAAGACATAGGAACAAAACTGAAGTTCTGCTGCCCATTTATTTATAATGGTACAATGCATACTGATCATGTTTCTGGGTAGCTTCCACAGCCTGGGTTTGGAGAGCCTCCACACTTTTCCATGTTGGTTGAGCAGCACTACAGAGTAACCTGAGATTTTTCAGGTTTTTTCTTTTTCTTTCTGTGCTCCATCCTTTCAAGATAGTACAGCAGCACATAATTTCGTTAATGTCTAAAAAGATGGCTTAGAAAAAGGGGGAAAACTGTTTGGTACTAGATTATTTATTAACAAAACCATATTTAAATTGACTTCAACATGGATTTTTCAGTGTCATCAGAGCCAACAAATGCCAACACAATATTACATATCCTGGTGCTGACATCAGGGGGTGGACATGAAGTTTTATAGCTGTCTCATGTCTACTGGTATGATTGGTGCATTTATATGCAAAACGCCGAATCTTGGGCAAAAAAATCTAGGACAGAAAGGAATGAATCAGCCAATCTAGCAGCTAATTCAAAGCAATAATAGGGCTTCACAGATTTCATATCTGTATTTTTGGCAGTCAGTGAAAAAGGGCTTCTACGCCGTCTCAGACACTATTAATCATTACCTGAGGTGCAAGGGATGCAAAGAATGGCAGACTGAAACCTTTTGGGACAGCAATATTTAATAGTTTATGTCCTTCGTGAAAAGTTTAACATGACTTATTATCATAATACCTGGCCCTCCATTAGCCATTGGCTTTTCTGCTATTTTTTTTAAAAAATCAAATTTAGTCAGATGTTTACCTGAGCCTAATGTAGTTATTAAATATCATCTAACTTAGTCATTGCCTAAATGACAGCACCAGCCATACAAACCTTGCATTAAAACTGTGTAGAATGATGTTTACTTGTAACTGTGTAGCTGGGGTTTATTCCAACTTATTTTTCCATGACTTTTTGGGAATGAAATTTTGTCTGTGCTGAATAGATAAGCACTCCCTCTCAGTTGAAGGAAGCTAGAACTGTAGAGAAAACAGAGGCCGATTGCACCCAAAAAGTAGAAGCAAGCTTAGCATACTGTTTGCTTTGAAGCAAGGTATAAACAGACTAAACCAGTAAAAATGTATGAGTAATTTGTAACATTGAAATACCACCATTAACACTTTGTAACATGGATAAGCTTAATTATATAATTAACAACCCTAGCCACACATGGCAGATGGAGACTTGTGGTATAGTTGCAAAAACAATTGCAGAAAAACATGTGCAAGTAGTAAAATATGCAAGATAACAATGAAGGATGTGGCGCAGACAAGAAAGATGTCTGGTAAAATCAAAAGCATTCTGCAAAACAAATGGGAAAAAATGTCTGATGGGACCAAAATGATCCTTTAGAATTAGAGAAGCTAAAAATCCTGATATCGGAAATTAAAATAACAAGAGCTGGTAAGACCACTCCCTTTTCATTTGGAGAAGGTTCAGAGCAGCACAAAACACCAACAATGAGTGAGGACAGGAGGAGAAGAAAGGTCACAGCCCACTTAGGTCCTGGCTTCCCTATTTCATGAGCTCTCAAGCCCAATAACCTTTATCTCACTGACTAAGTACCATCACGGACCATACACATCAGTGCTAACTAGAAAGGTATGAGTTTTGCAACATTGTATACTCACAGCTAATTTAGGATAGATTTCTTAAGGACTAATTGTTTTGGGTGTGTAGTGATAATGATTGATAGTAACTGTCAATGTACATTCTTAGTGAATATTGATACAGTGAAGAGGTTTGGAAGTTTGAAACTGGCAAGATCTGTCAGTTTTTTAAGAGTGCCTATCAGAATAATATCTAATAACAATATACCGGTCTACATATTCTGTTGTAAAAAAGCAAATTTTTTTAAATGCAAGTGAAAGCAATGAAGCTGCCTAAGAAATAACAACTGCTGACTCAACTAGTGCTGGCTGTGTACTGACCCACCTTTTGAGCTGGTTTTCTCACCACTCATTCTCTGTCTTGGACTGTCTTCTTTTGTGACTTGTTTGCAAAGTAGATCAAAGAGTCTACTTAACCTGCACTGAAGCGATAAAGGTTGTCTAAAGACCAACAAGTTAAAACGACTTTTATACATTTTGAATGAGACCAAATGTATACTGAAAAGGACTTATCACAGGTTGTAAATGCTTTTGGCAACTAAAAAGAAACATAAACAATAGGATACAACAAAATAAAACCAGAAACAATCTGTTTTGGAATGGACCATCCACATCACTACTTTCGCCATATTTGAAACTGAGACATTCTATATTTAATATCTACATTCTGATACTCTAAATGAACCTTTTTTACATAAAATTATCTTGAAATGACATGGGAAAATGTGTCTATTCTAGTGCTCTCTTCAGCTATAGGTTTCAAGCTTGTAGAAGATACATTACTTCAGTGGGTCATGAGAAGAGTATTTTCTAGCCCATTCAAACTACAGTAGAAAACGATTATTTACACGCCAAAGCCTCTAAAGTACCTAATGACAGAAAATACTGCTTTCCACCATCATGCTAATTAAAGTGTCACTGAGGTTAGGAAACATCCTTTGTACCATGATGACAGAAGATGCAAGTAAATTGAATTTCCTTTCTGATGGTTATAGGTAAAAGATAATTGACCACTTGTTATTCCTAGGTGTCATGTAACAATAGGACAAAAAAAGCCTAGTCTATATTGAACATACTGTCATCAAAGATAGATTTAACTAAAAAAAGAAGATACAGGAAGTTTAAAAAACAGTCATATGGCAGAAAATAAGCTCTCTTCAGTAAAACATTGCAGTGAACTTGTAGTTTTACACTGCATATATGCACAAACTAACATATGTTTGTGTTTTATTCCATCCTGTTTTTCAAATATTAAAGTTGTCTCCATGCACAAAATTTGTAGCACTGTAACACCTTAGAAGCATATACCGTTGTACTCTACAGTTCTTAGCTGAAAGCGAACACTGATTTTGTTCAACTAATCCTCAGTGATGTTGTTCTTATGACTGAAGTATTGCTTTTTAAAATGCACATGAATTTGAAAAGTAAATTAGTGAGAGTTCATTTTTAGTTTTACTGAGAGTAATAGGCAAAATAATGGATTAAAAGAAATAAAAGGAAAATACACAAATAAGTATTATAAAGAACTAGAGTCCATGTCTCTAATTCTGAAACATCAAAGCACCTCAAAATGATACCTGTATTTTCTATGGCCAAATGCTCACTTACATCAGTAGCACGGGATGAAATAATTTCATTGCACAGCTTCCCTCTCTGAAGTGACTTGATATTTCATTTTTAAGATAACAGAATTACTACCAGAGTACTACCAGCTGGCATTCAAGAAGAGGGTGTTTAAAATCAATTCTGAACTGCAAAATTCCTTTTTAAAAAACCATATAATGTAGTGGCTGGGCCGGATGGCTATTTGCTTTCCCTGAACAATTTTTTATAATAGTTATAGAATCACAGAATCATAGAATAGTTTGAGTTGGAAGGGACTATGGAGGTCATCTCATCCAGTCCCCCTGCAGTAAGCAGGGACATCTTCCACTAGATCAGGTTGCCCAGAGCCCCATCCACCCTGACCTTGAATGTTTCCAGGGACAGGGCACCTACCACCTCCCTGGACAACCTGTTCCAGTCTTTCTGTCCTTTGCTGTCTTTTTTTTTTTTTTTAATTTTTGCTTCACACATGAAGAACATATGTTAGTTCTTTAACATGAGTTGTTATTTTTTACTTATATGTCCGCAATGCATCCAATTACCATCTCCTTGGGGCAAGGACTGCTTTCATACTGTGTGTTTGTACAGTAGCTAGAACAATAGGATCCTGTAGGACCTATAATAACACAGATAAACGGACACTTCCCTGCCTTCCCCCCACTTATACTTTCTTTTGGTTTATAACAATTGTTTGTGCATATTGAGGACTCGTATCCATACAAAAAGAGATGCAGCCACAGGGGACTCTCAAGTCCAGCAATGGGGATATAAATGTACATGTGGACACCAAACACAATCTAGACATCATCTACGTATTCCCACTGTGTAATATAAATTTTATAGATTCTTCATACTTGTTTTTTGGCCAGCTGGCTACAAACAAACTGAATGCACTGCTAATACGCTGAGTGGGGAAAGCATTTTCAGTCTTAACATCTACTCCATTTGAAATTTTAGAAACATTTGTGGTGATCTTAGCATCTTCAGGCCTTCTGTTGGTGCTACAAATTTGGAAAAAAAAATCAAACAAAAAGATTGATCTCATAGACCTTTCTTAGGATCTCAGGATAAATCATTTGTTGCTGCTCTGTAGGCTGAAAAGCATCAAATGAGTTTAAGTACAATATTATGTTTTCAGAGAATATTAATTTTCATATGAAAAAAAGACCCAAGACAACTTAATGGATGATTTGCAGATTAGATACGAAAACACATTTTGTCAAGATCTGGGAATATGTGTCCCATGAAATAAACAGGTTACCAAAAATATACTTTGATATATAGTTCACTGAATTGTTGTATTTTCAAATTAATTAATAATAATAATTTTAAAAAGCTACAGGAAAACTAGTTAACCTTGTTCAGGGATCACTAAATTTAACTATGCAGAATCATCAAAGTTGACAATATCTGATAGCACAGGTTGATCTGCCTCTAGATTGAATATGTAAGAGTGTAATAAGTCCTATTGAGTAGCACAAGTACCCCTTTCCTTCACGAGCAAGTATGCAGAACTGATCATTGATACTAGTGATATGACATAAAGGTTACTAGAGAGCTGCATTTCAGTGGTGTGGTTTTATTGGGCTGATGTGGTTACCTGCCTACTGGCTGTCAAATCTAGATACAACACTCTGTTAAGAATAAGGGAAGCCTAATCTGAAATTTTTATGCCTTTTTAAAAATGGAAGAAAATAAAGGTATTTCAACTGATAAATATAATTAAATATAGCTTAGCTCCTCCTTTGCAAGCAATCATTCTTTGCAGGTGTGGGGTGGTAGAAATCAAAACCCGAAGTTCTTCAGTGACAATCTAAGAAAACCTTGTGTTCCAAAAGTATGTATTAGAGATACTTGCTTCTGCACCATCCAAATACACAGAACAGAGGAGGACATGGGCTCACTTAAAACCTTGTGATCCCTGGATTTTTAACAACATATTTGTTCACTGGCAGTGAGCATGGGTAAGAGCTGCCAGATGACCCAGGATTGCAGCAGAGATGCAGTAGGGTTTAAATGCCACCTTTACAATCCTCCTAAATCAACTTCAGTGAATGCTTGCTGGCTGTGGCTGAGGCTCAGTAACAGTGCAATTTTGCACAGAAAATTTGAAGAGCTGGAAAAGTCTGAAAAGTGAGTCTTGTTGGAAAATCTTGTCTAGGAATATTTACACAATTCTGTGTCAGAATTCCATATCTCTATTAGTGATTGTAATTAGTCCCTTTTATCAATAATATCCCTCACAGGGAACATCTGTGTCACCCCACTACAGTAGATAGTCAAGAGAGGGTTTTTGTGGTTCCCCAAAAAGGAGCACCAGCTAGGTCGAGTCAGACAATGACTCAAGGAACAATACAACACAATTTTATTTACCTCAACGACTGCAAAAACATCACTAACCAACTGCTCAGAGTAAAGGACCAAATCACACTTATAAATTTTCACCAAACATCACTTATTCATTAAGCAAGCACCAAATTTTTTGGAGGCACAAATCAGACAGAAGACAGAGTAAGAAAGAGTTGAGAGGTAAGAAAGAGGGGCAGAAAGAGAGACAGAGACAAACATGGAGACATAGATAACATCATGAATCCAGTGCTCCAGCACATGTCAATCTTCAGAAATCTTCATCTCAAGCAGAAATCTTCAAGCAGAAACTTCTTTCACAGGGTGGAGGAGTGGGGGGGGCAGGGGGGGCGGTGGCTGGTCTACATGGAGTAGGTGGTTGGGCTCACCTTTTACACTGTTCATTCCATCCAGGACCACCCCTCAGGGAGGGGCGACAGCCCTGTATTCAGGTTGCCTTCAGGAGGGGCAGCTGGTTCTCCACCGGGGAGAGGACTCCAACCCCCAGTAGCCATGTAGCACCTCAACAGGTGTGCCGTCACTCAGAACATTAACAACTTGATAATGTTCATTCACAAAAGAGCTTTTCTTCCAACATGCTCTGATGGAGCTCTTTGTAGACATGGTGGAGCCTCTTCTTCAGAAAATGTTCTGCCCAAATTGTTGAGAGGTAAGCACGGATAAACAACATCGCGGGGGGTGGGGGGAGCAGAGGGATGAGGCCATAACAGTGTCCCCAGGTACCTTCTTCAAATTCCAGTGGTTAATGTCTGTTGGATTTTTATTACCAACTGCCAACAGTGATAAGCATTTCAGTCGGTTAGAAATGGAAAAGATAGCATTTTGGTTAGAATAAAAATGTGTCTGTGTTTTCTAAGGTAGTCTTTTTTCAGAAATACTTTATGGGAAGAAGATAATCTTTTTTTAAGAAACTCCTCTCCCTTCTCTCCATTAAAAAATATATTATGATGTTACAATGAAGTAATCACATGATGAATCAATGATAGAAGGATTGAAGTCCTTTTCTAGACAAAAAATATATATCAGATATTTCTAATTGTCTGGAAAAAAAATAGAAGAAACTACCATGGTGACACTGTAGTGAATCATGCCCTTTAAGTATTGTCATAAGTTACACCCATCAAAGATGAGTGGTATACTTCTATTCTAACATGTAATTTTCCAGTGGAAACTCATGCTAGATTAGATGTCACTTTTCAGCTGTAAATTATGATAGTTTAATCTTTTGTTGGTTTATTGTCATGAAATCTGAAGATACATACTGAGTTTTACAATTCACATATGATAAAATTGTAATGCTATGCAATGACACACAGACTAAATAAAAATTTTACACTACTCAACAATTAAACTGTATCTGTAATGAGAGACGAAACTGAATTATCATTAACAACAAAAACAAAAATCCTCAGAGTTTCCAAGAGTCACAAAACTGGTAGTATCAGGAGTGCCAGATTATCTAGTTCTCAAGATTTATATTTGTACTGGGAGACATAAAACATGGAAATTATTGGAAAGGACACATTTTCCTGACATTCTCTAAGAGCTCCATTATGCAAAAAGTAATTCATTTTTAGCACTCATCATCTGAAGATGCTGTTCATAAGAAGAAAATATTCATTATTTCCATTAAACTCCAGTAAATGTACATATGCCAGCACATCTACAGTCCCCAAAGAAATTTCTACCATTAAATCTAATTTGGCCAGCTAAACAATCTCAGCAAACAAGGTTAATAAGACATTATAAAAATGCTGATGAGTTTCAAGTGAATCCCAGCTTGGCAATCATCACAAAAATTACTATTCAAAAATGATACGATGTCAAGTTAAGGTCCCTTCTCCCTCTCTTCCATACTTACCCAATGTATAAGATCTTCTTCAGCATTAGGGATTTTTAACCCCTATGTCCAGCTCAACATTCTTCCTAGAAATAAAAGCAAGCATTTTGAATAACATTTAGGATCTCAAATTAAATATTTGTTTTCTCATGGAATTGCTTCAACATTTAGCATTCTCTCTGTATATTCATGCTCCTGCAAGGGTAGGAAGTAATCTTATACTAAACAGTAAAAAGTATAAATCCAAACTACATTGTAGGCTTTCCTCTTCACTGTTAAGATTTTCAAACAGCATTCAGGTTTTTATTACTTTTCTGTCCTTCAATCAGGACATTTAAGATGCTGTCTGCAGCAACTTCTTGCTGATGGTGTTTATTTCTACTGTGCCCATAAATGAAAATAAAGTAATTGAAGATGGAAAGACAGGCAGACAGCACTAGTTTCAAATCTGCCCCAAAAAAAGGAACATTCATGAACGAAAACAAAGTTCCAAAGGCTGTTTTTATATAAAGGTGTTATGTAACTGCAGCAAGTTCCTCTTTTCTGTCAGTGAAAAAAAAAGAGAAAGATTTAAAAACATGAAGAAACTTCTGCTACACATTATATTGCAACAGTTATTGCTACCATCTTCTAAATAGTTGCGAGCAGAATTTGTGAGTTGACTCTTCTTCTAGGAAAGGCCAGGTGGGGTTAAGCACTGTGAAAGAATATCTCAGGAAGCCTATCATCCAAATGGCAAAAGAAATGGAGGACACAAACATGGTCTGTGAAGAAGAACAGATTAGTTGATCAAGAGATTTGGACATATGCAAATTTAAGAGATACAGGAGTAGCAATTAAAAGTTGCCACCTGTTTGATCTTGCAATTAATTTTATACATTGCAGGACAGGTATATTTTGATTTTTTTTTTTTGGAGAGCAAATAATAATTACCAGGTGACAAAATTTTTGTCTACAAAACACACTTTTTGGGAAACAAAAACTATGAATTTATGTTTCACTTGTAATATTATTACAATGAGGACAACCCTGGGAAAAAAATGGAAGAAAGTTAAAGTGTATTTGCATAATGAACATAAATTGGTTATTATTTAGCCTTATTATTTGTGTTGTATAATGTTTAGTTATTACATAGTTTTATTATTTAGTTAACTAAGTTTAGATTTAAACAAAAATAATTTTACCTTTGTTTTTATCTAAAATAAAAGATTCCTTGAAAATTAATCAAAATCTTTTGGTTTAGTAAAATTTTATATAATCAAGAGTAATTTCAATTTGACCCCAAAAGAATTTAGTTCCAGGTCATTTTAATGTGTAGCTTCACCAGTGAACCAAAACCAATACTTTATTTCAATCTTTTTGCACCACTTGCTCTATGAATCTGGCATCCTACTTATTGCCAGGCATTCTGTATCATTAAGTAAAAGTGATTTATTCTCAGTCTCTTGTGGTTTGTTCAGCTAGCCCAAAGCTGAAAAACTCAGATACATGAATAATGTATCTTCGAGCTATACCATGTTTCCGAGAAAAAACAGGACAAAATTCAGGATCAAATGGAATTAATTCCTTGCTTTCCCAAAATACTGGTGCATAGGATCATTCAGAGTTAGCAAGAAAATGAGTTCTTTCTCCAAGTAATCCAGTTTCCTGCATAATCTTTTCTTGCCCTTACCCTTTTTTCATCTGTTTCCTTTGACTGATCTTTTTTGTGAGGTTTGTGTCTCAACCTGTTTCTTAATACCCCATGAATTTATACTGAAGTCTATATCCCAGTCACAAATCAAGCACATCTAAGTCTTCCTGTCAAGGAAAGATGAATTCATAAAAATGTAATTACATCCAGCCTGAAAAATGCCTCGAAGTACCTTCCATCCCTCAAAGCTGAATTTCTGTGTGATAAGCTACTATAGATATTCCTAACTACAAAAGAGAGTTTTGCTGGGTTTTGTGCCGTGACATCACAGTGGTCAACTTCTTTGTGTTCACTAAGGAATTTTCAAACGGTATCTCTTTTTAATACATGCTATCTACTAAACAAAAGGAGACCAAATGCTGATTTCTTGGTACATGTTGGAAAGAAAATAAGGCAGTAATTTGGACTGCAAGGGAATTCATCTGACAAGAAACAAGAAATTCTGTGCTATCCTACGGAACCCAGTCATATTTCTTAGCTTTCTTACTGTGAGATTTTACTCCACAAGAATGATTTTCCTTTGACCCATGAAACTCTTGTGCTCTTGATGCCTTAACTCCTGGCTGAATCCAGTACAAAACTGATTCCACAAAACAGCTTTGACAAATGCAACACGACTGCTGCAGCGACTTTCTGCTTAGCTCACTAACAATCTCTTTCTGCATTTGGTTTTGATTTTGATTTATTTTTAATTTGTACACATTGTTCATTTGGAACCAGGATTTACTTTCTTCTGAATCACTTTCTTATGCAAGTCAGTGCCTTAAATAGGTGTGTGCTGCACAAGGGAAGGTATGGCATGGGGCACGGCATGGCTGCTTCCTTGGGTGGTGGTGCCGTTTCACACCAGTTTACCTGACACAGATTAGTCAACTTTATTTTATTACTTCCCTGAGTAATTTTTCTTTGTTCTTTTTATTTTTGCTTTTCTTTCTTGGTAGTACTAATAGCAATGTCTTAACAATGAGTTATATATAAGATATGCTTTACAAGACATATGTAAAATCCAGATCCTTTACAGTACCTAAAGGGGGCCTACAGGAGGGGTGGGGAAACACTCTTTATCAGGAAATATAGTGGCAGGACAAGGGGTAACTGTTATAAGCCGAAAGAGGACAGATTTGGATTAGATATTAGGAAGAAATTTTTCACTGTGAGGGTGGTGAGGCATTGGAACAGGTTGCCCAGGGGAGCTGTGGATGCCCCATCCCTGGAGGTGTTCAAGGCCAGGCTGGATGAGGCTTTGAGCAACCTGGGCTAGTGGAGGGTGTCCCTGCCCATGGCAGGGGAGTTGGGACTGGATGGTCTTTAAGGTCCTTTCCAACCCAAATAATTCTATGATTCTATGATTCTATGATTATATACACTTGTGACTGTAACAGCAATGGTACAGAAGGATGCAAAGATACTGGGGAGTCGTCATGGTATATCCTGGTGTGTTTTTACCAGACTAATGGAGCAACTGTGGTCTGAGCAGTAATGGAGCCTGACAACACATTACAAACCAAAGCTTTATTGATGTATCAAGAAAGATGAGCAACAATGAGCCTGATGTCATGGCTCCAGTGGGCTGCAAGGGGAACTTGTTCTCTGGGTCATCTGATGGCAACAGCCAATCATGCAAATTCTGTGATTCTGTGATTCTGTGAAAGTAAGAGTTGTGTTGTCCCTTGGCTCCACCGGTGGTAGCGCAATATGAGAAAATCATACTTTGTGTGGATAATGCAGACAGCATCGTGTCCATGCTGCTGATATTGTTCAGGGGCAGGGTGTCAGGAGGCAGGGTGTCGGCAACCATGCCAGATCTCTCTCAAGGGATAAAAATCATAGCAACTGAAGATGTGAGTTGTGTGACCTCTAGCACTTGAACATGTGAGGCTTCACGCTTTTCAAATCAGCCAGCACTAACAGGTCTAAACTCCAGTTGGTCTTCCATGCAGCAGAGAAGGATCAGCTGTCTCCTGCTGTGGGAGGTATATATAGTCCTGAAGCTCTTCATTACTTTAGGTTAATTTTCTACTTAGGGTATAAAAAAATCAGACTTTCAGACTTTCATATCTTGTCTTCATACCCATTCCATTCTGGAGAATCCCATTTCACTAAAAATATGCAAGAGGGCTTCTGTAAGGAAGCTGTAAGAACTGAAGTATGTAAGAGCTAGAATACGTACTCCACCATAGGCCATGCAGAAGTCCATGCATACATTCTGATATTCCATCCATGTCATTATAACAATAGGTCATAGGAATTAATGTATTAAAATCCTTCCTGAAAGTTCTTATTTTAAGCAATGTCACTGATTTGGATGTTATCACATAACAGTGCAGGTACATGAATTAGTGTGATGGGTTTACCCTTGGCTAGGAGCCAACCCCACACAACCGCTCTCTCACTCCCCTCGCTCCCAGGGATGGAGGAGAGAATTAAAGGGGTCAAGGGAAAAAAAGACTCGTGGGTTGAGATAAGAACAATTTAATAACTAAACTACAATAATCTTGAAAATAATAATATATATAAATAAGTGATACACAGTGAGAATAACATATATTTCTAAGAGGTATTGGGAATAGAACTGAATGAAAGCAGCTTTTTTAGCATCCTTAACATGCAACATTTTCATTTTAAACCATACTTCATACACCTATGCACATCACTGACCTGTATTGTCACAGGAGATCAGTATCAGCTAAGGTACAATACTTGATTTTTGTTAGACACAAAAAAGTAGTATGAGAGCTGTCAGAACATGACAGAATGTGCAAAACCATACACAGAAGCACTGACAGCAGTCACTATTTCCCCTATCCTTCCACTGGTGGTAAAATAACAAGATTTTTAATTACTACAGTGTCCTGGGTTAAGCAGAGACAGAGTTAACTTTCTTAATAATGTGTTTTGAATATATGTGGAAGGAAAAAGAGGTGGGAAAAAGAATTATGAAAAACAGGCAAAAGGAAAAAAAGATGCAGAAGGAAAAGACATCAAGAAAAAAACTCAAATATCCCAAATGTACAAAGTTAAAAGTAATGCTTTAATCATTTGGTATAACCTACATTTGAAACACTAGGGCAAACAATCATTAATTGGTCACATTTTTGCTGGAGGACAAGGAATATTTAAAAATTACATGTAGCTTTTAGAATTAATTTCAATATATAGTGTCCCTTCTGGAGATTAAGATTTGTATAACACATGTAGCATTAGCACATAATGTTGAGAGTTAAATGTGAATAATAATATTCAATGAGAAAAAGACTTACAATCAAGATATTTTATACACCTTATTTGTGGTTATGGGATATAAAAACTATGATAAATATTTATTTCAGTCCTCACTCTCTTCTTTGCATGTTCTTAATACCTGAATTTCTAGACATCTGAGATGATAAAACAAATGTATCTTTTCCTGTTTTAACATAACGTTGTGGAACTCCTGTGTGCAAAAAAACCTTTATAAGAACTTCAACATTTCTCGAAGGAAGAAGTCAAATAAAAATAACCCAATGTGTAAAATTGAAAATACGTATATTAAAAGACAGTTATTCTGGGCAGTTGATTCATGATTTTTGAGCCTTCAAGTTAATTGCAACAGCAACCTCAACAGACATAGTAAAATACAAAGCATGTATAATTGCAAGATACAGACTTAAATTTCTCTTTACTCTCATGGTCTCTTGATATTTTTAGTTTGGTTAATTGTGTGAAAAGTGTATTTCTTTATTTGTTTTAAATAAAAGGCAGCTGAGTATCTTACTGCTATTGTCTTTCAGAGTATGTTAGACACCTATTTGCCATTAGAGAATTGTGATGCTTGATCTTTAATTTCAAGATCCAGCTCCTGGAGATATAATGGATTTTAGCTTTTACAAAGGAAAAAAACTAAAGAAGTTAAGAGGGAAAGAAGAAAGTAAGAAACTATGACAATTAGAACGGTTGAACTAAACGTGCTGAGGGGTTAAGGAAGTTAATATGTTACAAATGGGACTAAATATGTCAATTTTGTTACACGTATGTGGTTTGGCACAACTGGAGACATAAATGGATCCTGCCTGTTGCAGCATTTTAAGTGTCATGTAGTCAAGATGACTGAAGCTGCAGAGGCAGGTACTTGGGCAGGCTGAATGAAATACAAAGCAGCAAAATGTAGAACAATCAGGGAGGAACTGACTGTAACGGCATAATCAGCCTGAAATTCACAGCAGAGTGATCTATTCCAGAGGGCAGTTATGTCACTTACAAAGTGAGTGAATTAAAACTGAATTAGGTACTGTGTAAGTAGAGAAAGACATTTTATGTGTGGATGTGAGATATTTCACTACGGAAAAAGAGTTCATATGGAGACAGCAGCAGTGTCTGGCCCTCTCTTAATGTCATTATCTGTTACTCAGTTTCTGGTGAAACTTATTCTTGCTATTGGTTTTCGTTTTCACAGAACCTCAGTTCCTCCTTTTCACTTCAGAGTAGGAACAGCAGAGCATAAAGGAATTATTTGGGATCATTAAATGTATTTAGTAGATAGTCCATAAAGATACTAGTAGTGAAATTCTACAGTTTCCAAGGATCTTATTCTGCCACCTTTACTCACTGAAGATAAGCAAGTAAATGGGAAGAATAAGTTTTTTGTAAACAATGAATAAACCATTTGTCACTACAGAAGTACTAGAAAACGGCAGTCACAGGTAAATAGTTGCTAAAAAGCATGGTACCCAACTATATTAAAGTAAGAATATTGTATTAGTCCACAGCACCACTCTAAAAAACTTGTTATTCCCCTTCCCACATTGACTTAACTGCTCCACAAACATTCAAAGGGTATAAAGAGTTAAAAAGCAATAAATACTCAGTTCCTGCTTGTACCTGCCAGAACAAGCAGGAATAAACAATCAGTATTATCTATCTTGTGTTTGGTTTACCCTGAAATTCAGAGTTTCATCTTTATTTGTTAGAAAGTTAAAAGAAATGGTAAGTCATCTGAGTATTCTAACTTCAATCTTCAATTAACAGGTCACACTTATGGGTTTTACCTGAGCACTTTACAAAATTAATACAGCCATCCAAAACATTTAGACAATTAAATTACACTCAATTTCCCTTCTGTATTTGGAACTTTTACATTTTAACTACATTTTATATTTCTTCACAGGATTTTAGTCACTTGTGTTGTATGTCTTATCAATATCATACAGGATTCTGTTTTCCCATGGGTGGGAGATGAGAAAAGACTATTAGAAAATTCCACTGAAGTTATATAGAATTCAGGAGGTAATTAATGATATACACCAAAGGGAAGAGCGGAGTGCTGCAGCATAAGAATGTTCAGAGTAAACCAGTTAGCCAAGGCAGAGCATAGGAAGAACATGCATATCATTCCCATAATCATAATTCCAGTGTATTTCACATGAATTCGTTGCTGAAAGATCAGAAGATGAATTCTAAGCCTTAATTTTAGCACTTTTCTCCCCCTTTTTGGGGGGGAATGTAATTGTGGACATTTCTCCTGAGACAGACAGATCGGACAAAGCTGTCACACAGTTTTTCCCTGAGCATGTGGAAGTGAATAGTGAAGGTACCTAGAACTCTGAGCAATATTGTAGCAACTTAATTTTAATTATCTTAAACAAAAAACAAGATCAAAAAAACCCCTAAGATTTTAGAGGCAATCACTTTACAAGAAACATTCATACTTACCGACTACCATAATTAGAAGTACTTTTTGATTTATAAAGGAGACATAAGGAAGGAAATTAGCAATGATTTCAGTGTTCTTATGGAATGAAAACCTGACGGCCTTGCTGAGAAAGAAACCCAGCTGTGTTGTTTCATGAATTCTGGGTTGGGAAACTGAGAATTCTCTTTCATGCTGTATTGAATTTTTTATAAATGTCACCCCAGTTAGAGAGATTCACTTGTTTGAAAGAAAATGCAAGTGCAAAGCTCCATGCCAGGAAGTGTATCTTTTCCACATTAATGGNTAGTTATATTTTTTAAATGACCACGCTTGCTTATTCATACTTTATTTCATATTGAGTCGGAAAGCGACCAGCACTTTAAAGATATGTCCACAATTAATGATATCTGTTTTCAGGAGATCTACCTTACTCCACAGCTTTGTCTAGCTGCTTTATACTTGTCTCCCAGAAATGGTTTGGTCTGTCCTAAATCCCCTAGAGTCTAATGCACGCTTAGAACCAATCTCACCGAGGAAGATCTGCATCCTTCTCTTGTCTTTGCCTCATGCAAGCTAGAGTGTATATGCTTCTTCAACAAAAAATTTCTTCTCAAGCTATATGTATATCCTCTTCTCTTAGCCAATATTAAATTCAAGATAAAGCAGAGTGACATGTGAGTACTTAGAGGGGGGGAGTTAAACTTTGTTTAGATTTCCTGTGATCGGAGTACAAAAAACTGGGATAGTTCTATTAGCTTTTCATCTGAGATATTTCTCCCTAGTGGCTTATAAATTATGTAGGGAAGGGCTACATTTTACCTTTCTTGAAACAGCACTATTGCCCAATATAGAAGTAACTGAACAAGAATTTTACATTTCTCTCTTTAATTTCATTATTACATGGAAGAACTGTCATAGGACTGTTCCTGAAGTTTTAAAAGTAATATAAAAAGAATGTCTAGATATTTCAGTGCTTTCTAATCTGAGGAACAGGCATGTAAACGTTGAGAACTTCGATTTAAGTGGTATCATAACTCTAGCCCTTAGGGAAACATATGATAGATGACAGACTGGAACCCAGCCTTTCTGAATTATAAGTTAATGCTATAGCCCATTGCATCATCTTTCTTGGTTTCACTTCTGCATGATTAAGAAATTATTTTCAACATGCCTGCATACCTATTAAACCATGTGTAGGTCTGATGCTGGGTAGTTGTGTCTTAGGTCAGTGAGAAGAGAGGTACTTTAGATTGATAAGGCTTTTTAAAGGTCATTGTTTCAAAGTAACTAAAACCTTTAAAAGTCTTGCCTTCAGAACCTTTCTTAATTGGGCTCTCTCAGTAGCTGAGAAATCATGTAATAGAATTTTACTGGATACCTTAAAATTCTAATTTTGTCTCTATTCTATTTTCTTCACATTTAAATCCACGTTGAAGACAATTAACTCATGATTATGGCTTGGTTAGTGATCCTAATCAGAGTAGGAACTTTCTAATGTATGGTAATCTTTGCAATTGCTCCTCAGTCTAACAGCTCTCTGTGACATACTGTTACAAAGGCTTACAAAAAACATGGGTTAAAGTACAAATAAATTAAATTAATCAATTAGAAAACACTTGTGTAAGTCAGTATGACTGATGCACCCACTGTACCATGTGTGGTCTTTGCATATAAACACACAGGACACATTTGCACATTCTGACATACAGATTCATGTACACAGATATATGTGTAAACTCAATCACATTACAGTATTGCAATTAAAGATCATACTAATTTCATACTAAAAATAGTATAACTTTTTCCCTTGTCTACCTTTCTTGATAAAGAGATAGAGATTGAAAAACATAGGAATATCACTCGTAAGTCTCACTCTTAATTTTTTTCTGCCAATCTCTGTTGATGTCTTGATATGTTTATTATCTCTGTTAGTAAGAATTAATGCTTTTTTTGACTAGGAAGTGTTACCTACATACTTTCAAAACATTCCTTCATTGCGTTTCTGCAGCAATGTTTGTAATTTATGGAATAATTGAGCTACAGAGCAAGAACTTAATCTGAGGGATGCTTATTGCTACAGTTTATTTTAGAGTGTTTAAAGCACACATTTAAAATACTAATTGAGATGTTTCATGAAGATTTTGTTTTGGAAGAATTTCAGGCATTTTTCCCTCAGGTGTTCTATGACATTTCTTACTAGCATTTTGAGTCTCAGATACAGCATGCAAAGATTTTCCCAGCAAAGAATAAATCTCAAGCCTGCAATATCAGGCACATGAGCAATAATCCAAACTGGAAGAAATCAGACATGTAAAACTATTCACAGGGGCCAAGGCAAGCAAAATCCAGACCTCAGAAAGTACATTCAGAAGAAAACAAGTTTCTGCAATGGGAAGAAAGGAAGGAAAAAAAATTAGTTACCACTTTAACATCTTACTCAGCCCCCATATGAACCCTCCATAATGCCCTCCTATCACTGCAATGTTATATGGCACTTGAGATGGAATCATGGCATCTTAGTTCTAATTTTGTCAAAATAAAGCTGGCTGGAGCTGGAGGGACCTGAATAAATTCTCATATTCAGAGAATATGTGGTAGGTCCTGCAACCTCAGAAATCAAGTACCCCCATCTGACCCCATCTAACTAGGAAGGGCACCAAAAAATATCCAAGAACGGTGTATGTATACACTGGATGCAATTCAAGCAACATTCTTCTTGGACCTATTTTCAAACTGACGTCATAACATATTTACAAGCAATACTTCCACTTTATTTCAAACTTTTCAAGTTTTGTGTGTCTTAAGTAGAGGCACATAGGCACCCCATATCTGGGCTGCTCTTGGTGCAGGAAGAGCACTTTTAGTACTTTTTCTGGGATGTGTAACTAGCTTTCTGTTACAAAGAATGATGGGAAATTTGTAAATCAATATTAAAAATAGAGGTAACTTTCTGAACATGCAAAACTAGCTATTAGTCTCACAAAGTAATTATATTAGCACTTTAGCACTATTTCTCAGTCTCACCTACGCATTCTATACATCACATTGTAGCATACCATACCTGAAATGCTAATATAAATCACCCCATTTTCTTTTTACTGTTCTGCAAATGGTTTCTAAGACTCTACTTATAGCTTGTGATTAATTACAAGGAATACGTGAATTGGCTCCCATGCCAAGAAATGTGTAGTTCTTTTGCTTTAATAATTTTAAAATCCTCATTTTTCTCAGCTGGATGTGGTCATTCTGCTTTAAGGGAGTATTAATCTATTTTCCGGATTTAAAATCAAGAAAAGGAAACAAGCCCAAGACAACAAGGAGGCTTCTCATATAAAAAGACATTTTAAGCACTTTGTATTTATTTACTAGCAGGAAAGACAATATTACCAAAATTAAAGGCAGAATGACACAGAAGTATTTCCTTAGGGCAACAGAAATCTATTCTCCCTCCTTGAAGAGAAAATCCTTCATCTAATATTTTAGTTTTGGACTAAACTTCATGATCATGATCAAAGTGGTGAGTGAAATTGCTGCTTGAGGATG
>VZTO01006991.1:55480-90648 GCA_013400615.1 Syrrhaptes paradoxus
CAAATCAGTGATTAACACCATCTGAAAGTAACCTATCCTCATTTTAATGTAATACTAAAATCATACCCACTGACATGAAGACCCTGGCCCACTTAGAGACTCTTCCCTCAGAGCACGTGTAGTTAGTTGACCAGCCATGTATTAGGAAGCTGTACTGGGGTTGTGGTTAAGTGATAAGTATATAAACCCTCACAAAAAGTACCTAGGAGTGCTATCTTTGGATACTGAGCACCTAGCACCTGGCACTGTGCAATATCGAAACAGGAACAATACCTTGGCTCTGTGTGTGTATCGGCTTATTGCACATGAGGCAATGAACTCTGTTTGCGAGACAACATCGGGGTCCAATGGCCTCATGTATTGTTTCATCACAAATACCCATAAATTAGAATATTAATGCTATCCTGAGACTATGCTATCTGCCTACAAAACACATCCATTCTGTGCAACCATTATAGAAATTTCTGAAGGTATATCTCTGTTGACAGGGAAGAATGATTCAGAGGATGCAAAACCCCTTCCTTTTTATGGATATGGGGCAGGGTAACTATCTGGGTCTCATCCTGACAGGGAGTCACGATATAGAGAAGCTATGCTCCCAGATCTAGGAAGCGAGGAAATTTTCTTGGTCCTACCCTGTAACTTCATGTTACTCCAAAGGAACTCCAGGTTGCAAAAGGAAATGGTTCCCAAGCAGAAAACTCTGTTAGCAATAACCTGAAATCATGCCTCAAGTATTCTTTCTCTCATTTTTAGAGTAGGATCTTATTCTATCAAGAATAATGTACACATGGCTGCAGACGGTGCCGAGGTAGGAGAAAACAAGAGTAAAGGTCATAGTAGCTTGGTCAGATGAAAACCAAGAAAGATGTTTGCTGTAAGTTTTTCTTGTCCAGTTTCTGAGAAATGTTTAGAAAAGAGTTTAAAAGAAGTAATTGATAAAAAAATGAAACTTTATTTCACTTCAGACAGAAATTGAAATAGAATTATTTTAATATTCATCTATTAACAGGACACTCTTTTGTCACCTTTACCAAATGGCAATATTAAGGATATGAGTGTTTTATATTTCTAAGAGGAATTAACTTCTGTCTCTTTGATATATGTTTCTACAATGTTCTCAATGTCACCTGCTGAACTTAAACCAGAAACTGGATACAGATAACGTTCGCTGTGTTCTCAGCAGGTGCTGAGACTGAATATACCTCGATCAGTCCAGAATGACAGAAGCCTGTTCCAACTTTCCCTTTTTTCTTCAACAACATTTATTTCTGATCTGGCGTAGTATGCACAACTTCCCTCAAACTGACCCCTTCATGATTGTGCCACCAGAATCAGATGACTGTCTTCTTTGAGCTCTGTTCCTTTCAGCATGTACAGGGATGAGTCATTCCTTCAGACTAAATGCAGCTACATCCATATGAAATTCCTGTAATTATTAATAGAATCAGCTCCTAAACTGGAAATCCCTAGGGAATTTTTATGCACCCCCCAAACACCCTGGCTTTAATACCTTTTGAAAAAGGTATTAAAGGTCCGCCAGTCACCTGACATTTTTTTTGCTCTCAGTATGGCACAATCTGCTACATAGCTCCACTGAGGACGCCTGGATGCATTAGTGTCAAACTTGCTATGGCAAACAACAGATGTGTGGACAGCAGAACTTGTACTGAGTGCCTTGGTGACTTACTTGGCACAGTATGAAGCATGTAGTACAAATATTGCTGTTCAGATAAATCAACATGTGGCCAGTTTTTGAAGAGGTTGTAGAAGGATGAATTCAGATGTTGCATTCAGAAAAATAAATATTTATCCAACTGCTCCTGAATCTACAGAGCCCTATCTTTCCTCTTCCAAAATAACAAATGACACGGTTGTACACATGTGCACACACACACACACACATTTGAACAGAAACAGGAAAAAGGTATTGATTTCAAAGCACCAACAGTCTGGGAGGCTAAGTTTAGAGATTACTTCATTTAGGTATAATTTACTGCACCCTAGCTAATCTCAATTACATGAAGCTGCAAGAAGCTCTTACAACTTTCAGTTTATCCATATACTTTTTTAGAAAGTGATACAAATTTTTTGGTTATAAGTCGCACATATCATACATGTCTTTTATTCAAATAGCAATGGAAAAAACAGGAGGCAAAATAGGTTATTTTGCTTAACAAAGAGAGCTGTTTTATTTATACTTTCCTTTATTTGTGTCTAAATATGCTAGTTCTCATAACAATATTTGTAAAACATATTTTAGAAAGTAAGCACTGCTTTCAGCTGGAACTTATTAGGACCAAGATACCTTTTATTTTACACCAGATTCCAGATTTAGAAGAGGTCAGAGTACAACCCATTTCCAATGTCATATTTGAAACAACATTATGATTACTTTGCATTGGGTATATACATCTCTGCAGTGGACCACCTGATTAAAAAAAAAAAACAAACAAACAATACTTTTTCTCCCAGAGTTTTACTTAAGGGTTACAGAGTATCTTCATAAATGTACTATCATAAGCAAATTGACAAACAAAGGAAGGAGAACTCAACTGGAGTCAACTGTTCATTATGCTACGGCACAGAAAGAACATGTGATCCATACAAGTTGTAGGACACATCAGGAATGAACATCGCTTTCAAGGCCAGGATGGATGGAGTCCTGGGCAGCCTGCTGTAGTGGTGGGCAACCCTGCCCACAGCAGGGGTGTTGAAACTAGATGATCTTTAAGGTCCTTTTCAACCCAGGCCATTCTGTGATCCTATGATTAAACATCTCAGACTCTTATCAGCTGCAGTCAGAGACAGATCAAGAACTGTTGGGTACAGCTAAACTTAAACAAAATAAAGGTAATAAAGAAAACTGAAACTATTCATACAGCCTAATTCCTCAAAACCATGTTCACCAGAAGCTGATCTTTCCTCAAGTAAGTGAATCAGTACATAAAATTCTGCTTGCTGTTGGATTTTTGTAACATGAATTTTAACTCAGTTTAATTTTACATAAGACAAAAATTATTGACGTTTACAGGCAGGTTCTCTGGATCACAGTGATCCATAGAATCAAGGTCTCTCAAATTGACCACTGCAGTGAATCTTGGCTAACAATATGAACTGAAATTACAAAATACATGTTTACATTGACAAGATAATTATGCTATTTGCTGGCTGTTTAAGCTTGACACTCAAGACTATTCCTGGATAGCAATTTTGTCTGAGCCTAGATTATGAATTTGCTCCCACAAGAAATAATTTAGAGATCTGTAATGTAAATATTAAGGTCGGTATGAAATATCAATAGAAATAAGTATATGTGAAAGCACCAGAGAAACAATAGGGCAAGGTTTTTAAAAAATTACTAAAATTGATTGCCAAGGACAAAAATTGACAGCAATAAAATTGGCAAACATTACAAATGTGTTGCTCATATCAAGACCAAAATGTCTGAACAGCAACAAAGATACAGAATAGACAGCTGTCAAACAGAAAACCCAGGCTGTGATAACAGGAGGTGACACACATGTATGTGCTGCTTCTCTTCCTGCATCATAACAGAAAGGTGCACTCTAGTCATAAAAATACCTTGAACAACGAAAAAATTATAATGGGCAGTAACCCAGCCTAATGTTTATGAAGTGTGAAGTAACCAAGATTCTGAGACAAGAGATCAAAGAATAGTAACTGCTGACTCCTAAAGAGTAAGAATAAGGTATACAAATAGCAGTTCACCATTACCAATCAAGAAGAACCCAGAGACACAGTTGTGCATAGTGAAGGCACATACCATGATGGGTCATTCTCAAAATACAGACTAAGGAGGTAGGATCTGTAACTGGTGTCCCTCATCCTCCGTGTAAGGTGCGAATAATCACGGCCTGGCCACTCACATATATCTGTATTGGTACTTGTGAGTATGGGAGAACGAGCAAGTGAAATCTAGAACAGAGTATGTATCAGTGACTGAAAGCAGTTTAGCTTAAAATATCACTTTCCCTTCATTTGGGATCTCACACTGAATTTCATAATTATGTTCTGTAGTAAGAGTGAATGCAACCTCCATTGCTTTAGAACATAATACTTTATCTTTCAGTTTAAATTTACTTGAGTGAAGTTTTGTGAAATAGTGGGCAGAACTATTAAAGAAACAATATTATGAATCAATTAAGCTATTTTAACTACTGGTAGAGAGATAAATAAGAAAAAATATTTGAAACATATACTGGGTCATTGTTTGGCGATTACCTAACTTGATCCATAGATCAGAACTTGTATCTGAACTCTGTCTTGTAGCATAGGCACACAGAGCTTCATAGCAGGCATTACACTAAGTTTGGTTTCACCACAGGCTAAAAAACATTGGAAATCTGCTGCTGTTGTTGAGTTTAGCCCTAACAGGACTCTGTCTGCTTCCCCAGCTAAAGCCAGTAGAACTTTTCCTTTTCTGCCTCATAACCTGGGTCAGGTCCTGGCAAACTGTGAAAGACAGCCACACAAATACTACCACAGAAAGCAATCAATCAGATTCATGTGCATTGCTGTGAGTAGTGTTAATGTACATGTTATAGCTCCTGATGCCCTATGTCTGAATTTGTTGTTTCTTCTGACCACTGTATGGGTGCTTTGTACAGATTGCTAGCTTTTTTCTTAATGCTTGGCTGGCCCTAACCCTGCCTTATTACTTTGCCCTGTATATCTGGAGAAGTTAGTAATCTCTCTGCTGTTATTCTGATAAGGTATCTGCACTCTTTTTTAGAACATTTAATTATACCTTAGACATAGCATTGTTTCTGCTCTGACAGCTGTATTTCCATAATGGATTTTTACCATGCCTTTCATTAAATGAGTTTATAAAAGTCTTTTGCCTCTTATGTGCAGTGGCTATTGCCTCTTGAGTTGCTTGAAAAATAATGTCTAAATGCTAATTGGACTCAACAATCCCTATGGCACCAGTACTACGTGTCTCATTTTTGGAAGTCAGACCCTGCTGATACTGTTGACAACATCACTATGTTTTCTAGGAATAAAGTGAAAAACCTAATTACCTGGTCCTTTAGTTGACCTGCTTTTTAGCTTGCTAAGCAGTTGTTATACTATATAGAAGTACTCCTGCCTCTCCTGAGTGATATAACTTTAAGAGGATTGCAAAAAAAGAGGACAATATTTTTGATTCTTTTATAATTTGGAGTTCTGGTCTGAAATCACTTGCTGCTTGTCAGAATGCAAACACTATTCTGAAAGATCAGTTCTTGCACAGAATGCCCATCAAAGCTGCTATGAATTTTTTCTCACTCAATTGAGTATGGGTAGAATTATGTACAATATTGGTATCATTAATGGTTTTCTTTCTCAATAGATATTAAATATAGTGTGCCTAAATATAATATTTCACTCTCTGATTCATCAACATATACAAACTTATCTGCCTATATAAGCTAAAGCATGCAAGCCTGCATGTATGTATATGTGAGTATATTTGTGTTCTTTTCTGTGCCTAGAACACTATAAAATCAGTAAACTTGCTTGGAATCATGATGAATATTTAGGAAATTACATTGAGACATCTGGTTCTTAAATATCTATCTCCTGATGAAGTCTGTGGAGTACACAAGGTTTAAAAGAAGGATAATAATAATGAGGACAAAGCAAGAACAGAATAGAATTTAAACTGCTTTTTTAAAGCATATTCAGTTGATACAAAAATGCATTATAAAGACAGGTGCAAAAGAAATGTAAAAACAAAGAGAGCAGGCCATTCTGATAGAGTAACAAGCTACAGTAGGGAATACTTTGAAGAGGATTAAGGTTTAATAAAGCACGTCTCTGCATGCAGATTAGACTGCACGGAGGCTCCCAGATCTGTTTCTACATACTTACAGCCTAAATGGGAAAACTTGTGGTATACCCTTAGCAGGAGTCCAGAGTTTCACCCAAAAGTAGTGAGGTCCCAAGTCCATAACTAGAACTAGCTGCCACTCAGTAGCTGCACTTAATATCTGGTATCAGCCTATCTTGCTTTCTTAAAGATAGGGCTTTCAGGCCCTCTTCCCAAATGCTGGTGGCAGGAACAGATAACTCTCACCAGGAAAGGACACTACTTTTATTAATATTCATGTGTCCTAGCTCCAAACATGAACAGATTTATACTGGGTTTGTGACAGTTTCAACCCTTATCACTGTGAACAACTGTGACTAACATTTTGCCCAGTGAGATACTGGAATCACTCTTTCTAATAAAAGCAAGATACCACGGACTATTTGAGATATAAGCAGAAGCTGTCACCCTTGCAACTGACCAAGGCAAAGGGCTTTTTGGTTTTGGGAAAATGGCAGTCAGACCACTCTGCTTAACCTTTGATGAGGCACATGGGCTTGCCGCTGATTCTGAAAGATTGGTCCCTGGGCAGTCATTTGGTCACTTCAGAGTTTATCTGTGAATATCTAAACTTAGTAAAAAGTAACTCAAGATAGTTACCCATGGCACTGAATTAAAAATGCATAAAGTTAATGTTTGCTCTGAATGAAAACTGGTGAAAACTATGTGGAAAAACTGGTTTTAGTTTTGCTGTCTCCCTTTTAAACACAAGATTGAATATTTGGAGGCACTACAGAGAAAAGGCACAGATGTGTAGTGAAAGTAGGACAGAATGCCTTAGAAATAAAAATGTTTAAATCTAAATATATTTAATCTATCCCAAACTGAGATAAAAAGATAACTTGATTATCCTGTTTATACAGCAGCAGTAGTGGAAGATACCCTGCGCTAGACTAAATGTATTTCTAAAAAGTACTCTTCAATCAAATAGTTTCTTTGGCTTGATGATACAAGTGATACCAGATCAGATAATCTCACAGTTTCTCCTGGAATCAATATTTGAATTCATGACTATACAGTCACACAGTCCTGCAAAACTGAATCAGAGAAATGAAATTTCTCCCAAAATGAAACTTCTGAAATTTTAAAACAGTATTTGGTGATAAATGTTTGTGACGGGTTTGCCCTTGGCTGGGGCCCAAACCACACACCCACTTACCCAATTCCCCTCCCCCCCTTTTTAAAGGGGTAAAGGGAAAACAGGACTCATGGGTTGAGATAAGAACAATTTAACAACTAAACTACAATAATACTGAAAATAATACTATATACAAATACACAAATGAGTGATACACAGTGATACTGCCCCCCAACCTGATGACCAAGGCTCAGCCTGTTCCCGGCTAACGATCCCAGAGCAGGGAGAGTCCTGAAACTGCATTCATGGAACAGAGATCACAGTCCGAGTGTCCCAGACCGAGAGCTGACCGGGGTGGGGGGGGTGGGGGGAAGGCCTTGGGAGAGTGACCACCTGGAGCGAGATGAGCTGGAGCAAAAGAGATCTGGAAACAAAAAAGAGCTGATCTTCCGGAGGGTCCTCACCTATATACTAGGCATGACGTGTATGTTATGGAATAGATTATTGGCCACTTTGGGTCTCAGTCCCAAACTTAAGATCAAATCCTGGGCTAGTAACTGGGGCTGTGCTCCCTCCCTGCTTCTCCTGTCTGCGGACAGCCAGAGAAGTTGAAAGACCTTGGCAGGTAAACATCACTTTTTATCAGCTTTTTTCTGAGCACAAATCCAAACCACAGCCTCTTGCTAGCTATTATGAAGAAAGCTAACTCTGTCTCAGCTGAACCCAGGACAATATTTTACTTCAGCAGGATGATAAGTAACTAATTAATAAAATGTATTAGAGCACACGGAAAAAAAAATCTTGTACTTGGGATTTGAACCATTATGTAGTTAGATTAGGCAGACAAAGCTTATGTTGTACAATTAAAATAGTAAAATATGTTTAAATCAGTTTAAAATTGAAAGATAAACATGCTATAAATATAAGTGGCCCAGAACCATTAACTTCATTAGAACTACCCTAATTTAGATCCTCATTTTCCTTTATCTTCATTATACATTAATTTTAACTGTGAGCACTGCTCCAAAGATAAACAACAAATTCAATAAGCAGTTTGACCACAGTGCTCCTTTTCCCCCAAATAAATACTTTTTTTACACCGCCACTGATTTTAAAACATTTTTCTGCTTTCTTTTCCCCCTCTTCTACCTTGTGTTAGTGAATTAGTTTAGGCAGTTGTGCATTTGAGCCTCCTCAACACTGAGTTACAAATCATTCATGCAGAGTGCTTCCCTATAAAGAAGAAAGCTGGGCTTCAATGACTTAAAACAACAGTCAAAGGAACTTTTAAACACTGGCTTATCCACTAGTGCAGGCTTCATTTTTCAGTTAAGAAAGAACATTTACTGAGAGATGAGAGTGAGGTTTGTAGTCACCTGAAAAGATTTCTTTCCCCATTCTGTGTATAACACAGAACTGTGTTTGACCAGTTTTGCATGACCTGAAAAGGCTTTCACAGTGCAGAAAAAAAAAAAAAAAACAGTCATGAAATACAGATTCACTGACCCTTCTGACTTGGAAATTTTTCTGTGTGGTGTTCTTTCATTTGATCTGAAACCTCTGAAGTTTTTGTTATCTGACAAAGAAGGATGTATTGCTGTAGGACAGTCTGTCACTCTCTCTCAAAGGGAAAGACCATGTTCTGTGAAGTCAACAAAGAGTTTTGCCTTTGGCTTCAAAGAAGGAGGACTGTACTGCTTCTCTGTTACCTACCACTCATAAGACCACAGCAGGAAATGCAGCAAGTAGCCAAACACTTGAGTCTTGGATGCCCACAGATCTGCAGGCCTGTGCATCTTGTTCAAATTGATGTCCAGTTGTGTGGACTTCTGAACCTTGAGAAATGAGACACAGGTTAGTGGACTGCTGGACCTCAACACTGACAAAGATTGATTTCAGTGTGGGATTGCAATATGTGCTCAGTGTTTAGAAACAACTAGTGATCCTCTCTGCCTGCATGTAAATGAACACTACTTGAAAAGGTGGGAATAATATATGCGTGCCTCGAAGGACAGAAAAGTGGTAGGTGGGAGCCAATGGCTAAAGAAAAATCCTGAGCAAGTCTAAACAGTAGACATATCAATCTTTTTTATTGTTTCAAATGACTCATACTACTGTTTTGATGTAGAATGTTTTCTTTCTGAGATAAAATTTAATGTAAAGAAGAACAAAGTACATTTTGAATTCCATTTTGCAAAGCACTAGGCTGAATCTGAACACAGACAAAGCAATTTATTTTTCTTGATACCACATATGCTGAAAATAAATGAACACCTTTCTTAGTCCAAAACTCTCCTTAAAAAATGCCTGAAAAAGTAATATACTTTTACAAAGACATTTCTTGAAGATGATGAAACAAAAATGTCAGCTATACAGTTGGATAAACTGAACGAGACTGCTCAGAGACTGCTTCAGTCATGCCAGAGACAGCAGCAGCAGCAGCTAATGCAGGCATGACATGTCCAGCCATGCTAAGCTCATTCATCTCTCCGTCACTTACATCCATTTCAGGAAAGACTGATGTATCATAGAAAAAAGCAGTTCTATTCACAGAAAGGGCTGGAAAGTCATTAGTTCACAATACTTTTAAAAGTGCAAGCAAGTAGTGTCTGAACAGGATTTTTTTTTTCTCTTTCAGTTGTTAATGAATACTTGTAATTTGGTCCCTACTTACTCATTTCAGATTTATGCAGCACTTTGTCACCAAACCCATTGTATATGAGGAAGGAAGTACAGCCTCAGACTCTTCTCTTTACATTTTTATCTCAGCTAAATCTGCTATCCGGCAGGGGATCAGTTCTTACGCTTTCTTGAACATAGGTATCTCTATTCCCTTGACTAAGCTACCTGTCTCCCTGCTGTGCAGCATCATAACATCTGTACATATGAATGTATATGGATATTCCTGGATTAGTACAAGATTACAGGACAGGTGACTTGGATAGTTTACATAGATACATCATAGACTACGACAAACTAACAAAGGGTTGTCACCACATTGTCCTACCCACTGACACAGTCCAGGATTCCCACAATATTTAGTGTGGCAGACAAAGTATTGGCATTGCGGTGACCAGAAATACATGCTCACATCAATGATGTTATATTTAATTACATTCAATCTCTTGTTTTATTTCCTATTATTGTAATCTGCAGAGTCCCACAATACCAAGTTGCCCTCTCTACCTTTCTAAACCACTGGAAGACATGAGGACATAGCTACAAGAAAAAGCAGCATGCATGTCTGGCACTTCTATTTTTTCATTGACAAGAAGCACTGACTGCATCATTTCCCAGCAATCGCACTAGGTGAAACCACTAGCACACAGGCGAACAATAATTGATGAAGGCTGGGCATTGTTAAGACACAGATTAAATAGGCATAAAGGAGGAATAAAGACAGTAATTTTTCCTTTAGCTTCAAAATGTCATTGAAACACAAATGGATTTAAAAAAAAAAGAAACTAAAACTGTATTTACACAGATATGTGTATGTATTTACATGATTCTCAAAGGAACTGTCTATTTAAACAATATTTTAAAGCCACGATCTTATTTCTAGTATCTATTTCAGTTTTCCAGTGTTTGGAAATACTCTGTGGGAAAGTGTCTTAAGAGAAGTAAATTCATCTGCTATTATGGAGATGAAGAAATAACAGATTAGAAATACTAAGAAAACACAGCTATATAAATAATTAAAAGAGTCTCATTTAAAGTATGACCAATGTTTTTATCATTATTGTCTGTCAGTTACTAATAAGAAAGCATTTTGAACCCGACTGTATAATATATATACACACACAAGCACATATATAATGACATATATAGTGATTTTACAATCTGTCTCTGATAATTGAAAAAGCTAGGATATTTGATTTAAATATCCCTTGGTGTGAGCTGATGTGCAGTCTCATTACTAGTAACATTTATTATTACTAGTAACATTTATTTCAACCTGGAAGCATGAAAATGTTACTTTAAAGTTTTAATGGCGTCAATGCTTAGGAATTTTGTCTTCCTTAAATTTGTTAATTTCATCCCTGCTCTCCTCTTCCACTTCTCTCTCACTAAATCGGTGTCACTGTCTTGCCTAGGACACTTAACATGATTATGTAGAAATTGTAAGAAAACAAATTGTGTGCATGACAATGTATACCAATGTTCTGCAACGATGTTAACATCAGTTTTATCACTGATACAGTTCCTAGAGGAATAGAAGTTTAAAAAAACAAAGAACCAGTAAATTATCATCTTTCACTCTTTTTTCTCTCAATTTATGTAATATACTTTTGCCTGTTGCCTACACATGATATCTAGTAATGTATTTCAGCAACCACATTGAACTAAACACAAGAAACTGATTAAACTTCAGAGCTACTAGATTCAGACCTTCAGCGTACCAAGCAGGTTTTGGAGCTTACTGAAAATTCAAGAGCAAACAGCATCTTGCTTTGCAGTGATAACATCTTTTGTTACCATCTTGCATGGGATGTATAATCATCCTGCCTTTATTCATAACTCAGATTTAGTTTGTCTTTTTGAAGAATGTTTGAGGCTGGACTCTGAAGCCTGAAAAATAAAAAAATCAGTATTTCTCCGTAGTGTTGTATTACTGCTGATATGTGCAATGGCATTATGAATGTATGTTGCTTGTTAGAGATTCTAATTTTCCATAGGAACTGCATAGGCATATACTACCCTTTGCTTATTTGTGAAGGAGCACATACAGCATGCCTATGCCTATCAGTCTATGCATATTGCACCTATGATCATCAGAACAGGTTGGAGAATGCAGTTTTATTTTGTGACAAACCTGAGCTTTAAAAATATCCTTTTCTGGTGCAGTAGAATTAAAACTCTTTTGTTCTGAAATATTCTTTTTCAAAACATCATGAAGCAACAATACTTTACTTAATTTTGGAAGGGAGAAGAGGTTACTATGAAAGCAGATGCAACCCAATCTCTACAGTGCACAATTACAAGCGTCACAAGATATATAATGTGCAGGACTGGACAGCGTTCATGGAGAGACTGGAGAGTTCTACCTCCTGGAGAGCACCCTAGTGGGAAATCTGTTCCTGTCTTCCTCAGTAGTTTGCTGACTAGAAAGCTGATGTTAATGATTTAAGCTCATATTTTCACTCTGTTTCGCTGAAAGCAGATCTTCCTCTTCTCTGTGCTCTCTCAAGGCAGAGCAGTGACTTGGCATTCCATAGTTCCTCTCTAACACTGGGACATTTTCTACACAAACGACTGGAAAAAGGTTTCTGAAGACAATACAAGGTATGATGAAGCAGGTCTCACTTCCCAGGCAAACACCAGAACCACTGGACAAGTCCTTGCACTTAGACTCCACTCTAGCTCTTTTTGGTTCCAAGATGAAGCACAGATCTTTTTGCTAATAAATCTTGACTAAGATCAGTGCAGAAAGTAAGTTCTGACCCTAATAGTGAAAGGTATGGACTCTTCTCAAGCACTAGTTTTGCCTTTTATTTACAGGATTTATTTTTCTAAATTCCAGCAGCTACTCATTTCTCCTTCTTCATGGTCACTACTCAAATTAATTTCCTGTACAATATCCTTCTCTAGCCCCTAAGTCCAACCGCAACCTCCCCCCAATATAACCGAAGAAAAAACCCAACAAAAATTGAAAAAGAAAGCTTTGAAATCAGCAGGAGGATTTTTCTCTAGCAGATTTATTCACCCAATTATCAGTATGCCACTATGATTTTACAGAAAGTTCATTTTATGCTCTTGTTATGGGCACACTGTTCTATTCTATGGGCTTTCTGCTACTTACCATGTTAATCTTGTTCTCATCCTCAACTTCTATTTAGCATTACAGCACTTTATGTTACCTAACTACCTGTTTGCACTGCATTCTACACCATCATTAGATTTAGGGATTCTTACAGTCTATCCTGCAGTGTCTGGTGGTTGCAATGCATCTGAAGGTCTGGACATGGTGGAATTCTGATTGCTAGAATGGTATGTTGCCTCACTTTGGAAGGAGAAACTGTTGAAAATAATGAAAATCTCATTTACAAAGAGTCTTAACCTCCAGAAAAAGATCTATTGGAGGCTTCTTGCTCCTTGACAGATAGCAGCCTCTAACTTCCACTGAGGTCAGTGACATTACTTGAGGTAAACATGACAGACTCAGACTTTCTGCATTCTTTCTTAAGCTAGTCATCTTGTCAGTGTCCAGATTGAGAGACTATATCAGCCCCTCACTGCTACTTTATACATGCAGAAAATATTTCTAGGAGTGTGATAAATAGATACCTGTTTGGATCTTGCCACAAATGGCTAATGCAGAAAATTTCATGCATGAATTTGTGAAAATAAATGTAGATTTTGAAATGCATCTTTATAAAGACAGAAATAAATTGTTTAAAATAAATTAAAAACCAATAAACCTGCAAAATGTTAACTTACATTATTACGCTTGATGTTGTTATACAGACACTTATTTACATGCTTAAAGATATACGTCCAGTGCATAGGGAAGATGGGATATTCCTGTAGGGAATGGTAGATATGATATGATATCCTGGGAGCCCTGTAGGCTTCTGAAACAGCACTTGGAAATCAGGAGCCTCTGGTGGCAACTAGTCTTCTTCCTATAGGCACCAAAGTTTTGCTCCCCCTTCCCCCCCTTCCACCCTCAATAATTAATTTAAACATATAGCTTGGATGGATACTTAAATTGTTACCTTCAAACCAGCCTGAGGTTGTAGAAGTTAATGTGACCTTCAGCCTCGTGTTTCTGTGATCCAAGTCCTTTAGTACAGCTAAACTGGGTGCTCATGACAGTTTTACTTAGCAATTTTTTATTAAGGTGTGAAAAGTAGTAACACATAAATGTAATTGCTGTTGAAACTGTTGCAGGCAGCAGCTAAGGATTCAGGAGGAAAAATGTTGACACGAATAAAGCAGAGAATCAGAAAACTGCAACTCAGCAACAATGAGGATGAGACAACTCCAAGGCACAAGTCACCCTTTCTGCCCCCCTGAGGACCCTCTGAACAGCAAAGAGTTTTTGGGTTCAGGAGGGGTGAGAATATTTATGCTCCAGCTGGTAGCTGATCAGTCCTAGCTACCTTTTGTGTGTGTTAGCCAAAAAAACCCAATTTCTTTGTAATGTTAAATTGTGCATCTCCTGCTTGTAGAGCCTCTATCTATCTACTCAGTAAAAGTTGCCAGGGAGGGAAGGTTACTTTAGGATCCTAAAATTGTATTTCAGCATTTGGAAAGCCTGCATGGCAGATGAATCAAATATTTGTAGTTCCCATTGACTTTAGTAAATACAAAAATGCATTAGTTTTTGATCTCTAAAAAGAAAAGGGATGAGAGTAAAAGGTTAAGATATGCAGCAGTGGAAAGATTTATCCTAAATCCTGAGTTAATAACTGAGGTAAGCCACATTTCAATTGCTCTGAAAACTTAAGAATAGATATATTTCTCCCAAAGCTTTCTTCAGTAATCTGACTCTAGAATAAAACAAAATTTGAGGAGGTACAACTCAAAAGTAAGTTTTACATAAAATTAGTAAATAATTTAAGAAGCAAATAAATTGAAAATATATTCAAAACTTGTAAATTGTCAATGTAATTGTAATTTAAAAGCTTCATATTTTTGCTTCACATACAAAAGTGAAAAAATTCATTGAGAGCATGGAAGCCAATTTGGCAAGACACTGTGGTAGGGTCATGTTTCAAATGCTGAATAAGTCATTTAATAAGGAAAGTGGCTGTAATGATCCACTGTTTCCACAAGATAACTGTTTGGTCAATACTGTTATATCCCAAAATAATGCACAGCCACTTTAATGTCACCTATAGGAGCCTAGTACAATTGGAAATATTGATTAGAGCAGAAGCCATTATGTCAAGATACAGGCTATGAAATGTAGAAAGAATTGATTTGTATTCTACTGTTTGGCTTCATATAAATAATGGCCAAACACTGTCTAACACAGCATTCTCACACTACCCATGATAGATGCTCTAGTACAGGTAGTTTACACCTGGCAGCTACTGACTTTTTTTTCAGTCTGTGCCACAATGGCAATTCAAAGATATATTAAGAAATACAAATATAATTAACTTAAAGGGAAAAAAGTGAGAAGAACGGTTTGAAAAGTTTGAGTAGCACTCAGTTGTTGTCCCACATAACTCCTGGTTAAGTAGGTTGATATTACATGGCACATGAAGTATTTCAGGGAGTCTATTTTAGCACAAAGTGTTGCATGTAGGGGCAAAGTAACAGCACCTGGAAACACAGAGAAGGTAAAATATTATCAGTGCGTATTTGTCATTTTCCTGCTCAGCTTATTTTTAAACAATTATTTGCAAAAGACATGCAATGAATCTTCTGAAAAAGATCTTCATTTTAGTCATTTATTGGTAGGATATCTGTACGCTTCATAATGTATTGTTTTGGGGTTTGTATTTTTTCTTTTTTTGCTTCTCTTCTGGGTTATGCTTTAAGCATTTCCTTCTACATGAAAAAAATGTTGCATATGTATAAAACACATCAGTCAATAAAACAGGGCATGGGTAAAGTCTACAGTAATTTTTCTATCTACAGCTGTCCATAGACATATGAAAATACATGCCAAAAAAAATACTTCAGTTATTCCCTCATACCTTTAAATCATCATGCTCTTTCTAGCATTTTATTTCCCCTTTTCCCTTTCTTATTCTGTCTCAGAGAGCTGGATTGTCTCTCATTAGTCCAAACTTTCAATGAGATTCATCAGATCAACATGCTTCCTTAATTCTAAGTTGAAATGAGCTTGATATGATGGGGGAATCTTAAGAAGAATACTGCTGAGTTAAATTTATTTGATCACTTGTGCATCGATGTTTCTATTTGAATTTTGTTGTCCAGAACTTTTATTTATTTGAGAGTCTTAGCAAACATTTCTGTAATATAAAGGCACTGATAAGTAACCTTAGCTGTAGGTAATACCCTACACTCTTATTTCTCACTATACTGAAAAAGAAATGCATGATTAATTTCTCCTATTGTATGTTGATCACTAATTATCTTTTTTGCTTATACCTGCAAGAAAAAGACCATTCAGAATTAAGATTCTCTTCCACAGGAGAGACTCCCTGACTACAGTAAAAGGGAAATCCCAAATGTCCTTCAGTGAGATATGTAAAAGTTCTGCCTGAGCAGTTCAATAGACTTGTGAATCTGTATCACAGAATCATCACTGATCACATCTTGCCATTCTTCTTGCACAGATAATTTGATCATTAGACTGTGATGATTTGTCTCTTCTGACTTCCTTGGATTGATCTACATTTTCTTTGGGTTTCGCTCTAGGTAATAGTAAAGATGAAATTAGAATTCTAATTTTATTGCTTATAATACACCTGCTACTAGACTGCTACATCTCCAGGAAACTGGTTGTCTTCTAATTACCAATCTGTATTTTAGGAAGACTCTCACGGTATATTGTGCTTGATTTTTGTGTCATTAGCATGACCTTTGTTCAGTAGAGTTCAAAATGTCACTAAGATAGGATTTCCTTCTTGAAATCATCAATTACAATATATGTTGCATATAACATTGACACAATTAGTAATGAATGAAGAAAAATATGCAGGCTAAGTGGAACATACTAATGACGTACAGAATAAAGGATTTTTAAAAGCCTTAAAATTATATTGATTATATTACTGTCATAGACATGATGATTAAGGAATTTGAAAGCTGTTTTGTGGGTGAATTAATACCTTTAGTTAAAGGGATATTCCAAGAGTTTGTAGTTGTTCAATTCTGTGAGGTGACCACATGATCAGCCATTACCTCTCCTAATAGAAATTGCTTCCCTTTCATGGTTTGCAAAAAAAGTCTTGTATTATTGCATCATAATACTTCCATTATGACTGCTATGTTGTACATGATTTTCTGCTGTACATGAAACATATTAGGTGAGTTTGGCAAAAAATTAGCCTCCATGTCTGTAAAACAGCTCAGTCCCAGCTTAATATATAGGTATTTATGTCCCTTGAATACAACAATATCTGCATGTGTGTCTGCGTGTCTGTGTTTGTGTGTCAAATGATTAATGAATTTCCTTGTTTCTGCCTTTTTTTGTGGACTGTTTAATTCCAAGCTAACTTTATTTCTCTCTTTAATTTAATTTGGTATTTTTATTTACTACCATTAAATTATTGGAATTTATACTAACCATTCAGGTGGGGTATGGGGGTTTGGCTCAGATTTGGATGTAGAGTATGTTCATGTTACAGAAGAGGGCAGATGTTTATCACCTTAAAGCTGTAAATATCCACTCCTCAGGCAAAAGCCAGTGTTAGAACATTACAAGTCTTGCCATGATTAAAAATTTAGACCCAAATCCTCATGTGGCATACGTAAGTACTGGGTGGATTAAATCCACCTCCTCTAATCTGAAAACTCAGTATCATCTGGTCTGCTTCAGTTGTCTTGAGTCAGCAGAGAAAAATATCTCCAGTGGGTGACTCTGTGCTTCTGCTTGAAGATTTCTTTGAGGTTGGAAGGAAGTGCCACTCTGGAAGGCCCATTTTTCTCTACTGACTTCAGCAGATTGTCAGATAATGAGACACCTCTGATATTCAACTATTAGAAAGCTTTTAAATAAGACACAGTAAATGCTTACTTTGATGTTCATCTTCAAAAATTTGTCTTCAAAAATAAGTCCATTAAAATGTACAATCTATCCTCCAGTACCTCCCTTGAGCATACTTAATCAGTCGGACTCTGCTCGTAAAGTTGTGATAGTAATTTCTTAAAAAGCATGTCATTTTGTGTAATAGTTCTGTAGCTAGAACCCAAGATATGAAAGTCTCAGGTAGAGAGGGCTTTAAAAATGACAAAACAAAAACCAAGACATTCCTTCCCCACCACCACCCCTCCCCTGCTTTGATATTTCATTTTAGGAAAAGCTGATATCAACATCTCCAAAGTCAGAAACCTTGGTTTCACTCCCAGAGGTGTTAATTTCATCACAACTTTTACATGTATTAAATTCACTTCACAACATTAAAAAAAAAATAGTTAGTGGCTTAACCTTCCCTGAGATAAGCCATCTAATGGAGGAGTAAAAGTGAGCTGGCTATCTAAATTAGTCAAAATACACTAAGTTTTGATATTTGATCCCTTTCGTCACAATGCTTGGCTTCACAAAAAAAAACAGAAAAATATGTACAACGGGATGATACTTAAGAAAAAAATAGATTGCATTTTGCATTTCATTGGTGTACTATTTGCAGATGCTTGGACATTAACTTGTAAGAGAAGCAGTAAAATCAGGCTAAACTTGAATAAATTGAAATGAACAAAGATGCCATTGTCATTAGGCTCAGAGTGCATCAGTCTGAAAGCTGAATCCTTTGGCTTGAGGTAATGGTCATAAAAGAGAAGTTAACCAGAGGATGCAAAAAATGATTAAAAATGAATTGTGGAGAAAGTGTATTTTAACTGACCATCCCAAACCAAAATACTGTAAGTATGTTGATTTGCTTCAATGCAGAAGTTGGCATTGTATGTTTCTGCATGAACACAGGAAGACCTATATTGGGGGTGTATGTAACTGACCCATTCCCTACACATGCGCACACATAAACACGTGTACACACAGACATTTCAACTATAGTTGTAATCAAAGATTTCCCTTCATGCATTCATAATTGGATCAAGAAAAAGGTCTTTTACTCAGGGGAAAATTTCCCAGAAGTGACAGCTATAATACTGCTTGGCTGCTTTTCATCTTTTCAGACTGGCTTGCAAATGTTTGTTGATGGTATTACACAAAACAGAGAGTCCTGACAAGGGATCAAGCCTTATTACTTTCTCTGTTTCTTTCTTTTCCACATGCTTTCTGGACAGAGATCATAATTATCTGGAACTGTCCCTAAATCCTGTGATACAGTTTTGGTTGAAACTCACCAGCTTCCACTCTGTTTTTTACATTAAAGGGATGTAGTCCTTGAAGTGAAGCTTGTCACTATGGTGCTACAAACCTTTTTGGCAATCAGGAGCATAATACATATTTAAAGAGAACTGCTGCTCAGCTGCCTGCCAACCTCTCCTTGTATTCTGGCTTCCATGAAGCCTACATATCACTAGCAAATGTATTCTTTATAGCTTTTCATGAAAGCATCATAGGTATATATTGTTTTTTGGCAGGTGCTACAAAATAAAACTTATAACAGTCCAAATAACATGAAATGTGTGTATAAGTCACATCAGCATGCTACAACTTTGGTGAAGGTAGATGGGACTAAAAAAAGAAGACTGTGAAACAGATCTAATAATATTTTCATCATCTCTGCTATCATGCTCAGTAAGGGCAAGTCCACCAACCGAAAGATTCCCAAATGTCAAAGTTATCCAACCAGGTGCTTATTACTAGAGCAGATGCTCTAAGTTAACAAGAGCAACGGAAGGTTTATGGGCGTTTTTTACCTTGTTCATCAAGATAAATATAATCCTGGGCAGTGAGGCAGTAAAGTGATCATGCAAGTCAGTTGGCAAGAGACTTAAAACAGAGCTTTATGAAAACAAACAAAAAGCACCTTTACAGAGTAGGAAGCTGAATATGACAGCCACAGATCTTTGTGAAACTGCTTTCTGTGACTCTGCACAGAAAATAATTGTGTGAATTGAGTCAGCTGTATGCTGTATGTAAATTAACTTATTATTTAATATAGTATTTGAAACTATATCCATGAGAGGCACATCTCAAAAACAAAAGCAGAAAGGAAGTATGTATTAATATAAAAACAGTCAACATCTTGTAAACATTTTCCAGAATGGAACTATCCCTTAACAGAGAGATGAGTGGATGAAAACTAAAATCTGCCATACAAATGCAAATTGCAATGAATTATCGCAATTAAGAGAAGCTTCTTACTAGGTGAAAGAAATGAGAAACTTTCTAATTCTCTGTTATTGGCGCTTCACTTAATATCATAAATTATTAAAAACATAAGCCTATGTTATTTTACCCCTCTAAAACCATGAATATAAAAACAACTGTGATTACTTCTAAAATCTGGTAAAGTGTCTGCCTACTTTCTATAGAACTGTCATTATAACAAGAAAATATAATACCCTAATCATAACCATCCTAACAGTAGAAAAATAATTTTAAGGACTTGTTTCATGATTCCTGGGGAGTGCTGCCTATGACTGGCAGTACTGTTAGGAGGTTTATGAATGTATGATTCTATGATTCTATGATTCTATGAATCAGGCCCAGTGAACCACAGAATCATAGAATGGTTTTGGTTGGAAGGGAAATTAAAGTTCATCCAGTTCCAACCCCCCTGCCATAGGCAGGGACAACTCCCACTAGACCAGGTTTCTCAAAGCCTCATCCAGCCTGGCCTTGAACACCTGCAAAGATGGGTCATCCATAACTTCCCTGGGCAACTTGTGCCAGTGCCTTACCATCTTCACAGTGAAAAATTTCTTCCTAATATCTAACCTAAATCTACCCTCTTTCAGCTTAAAACCATTACCCCTCATCCTATCACTACGCTCCCTGACAAAGAGTGCCTCCCCATCTCTCCTGTAGACCCCCTTGAAGTACTGGAAGGCTGCTATAAGGTTCCCCCGGTGCCATCTCTTCTCCAGGCTGAACAACCCCAACTCTCTCAGCCTGTCCTCACAGGGAAGGTGCTCCAGCCCCCTGATCATCTTTGTGGCCCTCCTCCAGACCCACTCCAACAGGTCCATGTCTGTCTTATGTTGGGGGCCCCAGAGCTGGATGCAGTACTGCAGGTGGGGTCTCACGAGAGCAGAGGGGGAGAATCACCTCCCTCGACCTGCTGGTCATGCTTCTTTTGATGCAGTCCAGGACACCATTGACTTTCTGTGCTGCAAGTGCACACTGACAGCTCATGTTGAGCTTCTCATCAACCAATATCCCCAAGTCCTTCTTGTCAGAGCTGCTCTCAATCCATTTTCCTCCCAGCTTATATTTGTGCTTGTGATTGCCTCGACCTACGTGCAGGACCTTGCACTTGGCCTTGTTGAACTTCATGAGGTTTGTGTGGCCCCACCTCCCAGGACTGTCAAGGTCACCATTGATGGCATCTCTTCCCTCCAGTGTGTCAAGCTGATAAATTCAGTGACTATTTTCATAGTGTCTCTGATTATTGTATCTCAGTCTTTCAATTTAAGACACTATCACTAACAAAAAGGGAAAAAATGTCCCGTCTTTGGTATTCACCACCATTATATAAAGAAACTACTCAGTACATTCACATAGCAAATAATGCTTCTGAAAATGTGGAAAGAGAAAAGCTTCCATGTTTAGTCATTTTGCCTCTGAGCAAAACCAACAGCTTTTAACCACTTGAAAAAAAGAAGTCTTTTTCAGGAGGTGGTATCAATGCATTAATGCAATGCAATATAATGAAGGAAGTGGAGCAAAACGATAACTATAGAGATACTGCAGGAAAATTCACAACTGAAAATAACCTCATTGCCATTCACTTAGGTCTGCTGCCAGCTATTTAATCCCCTGACAGAAGAGAGACAGAAAAGGGGAGACAGTTTCTCTTTTCTATAACGGTCATCTTGAACTGATCCGCAACAGTACTGCAGGAACAACACAAGGAAATTCCTTAAGGAAAAATAAAATCCAAGGGAAAAACACCACAGAAGCCTTTCTCTTATATTAACATATTAAGTATGTATATTAATACATACTTCCTATTAACACCAGTACATCACTCAAAGCTGCAGTTTTAAATGAAGTTCATTCTTCCCCTCACTTCCATCTCTCTACAAGACATAGAGAATGACCATTAGGTTTTGAATTGATTTGCACAAATATTGCTTACTTGATTTCCCCATTTCTGCCTTCATAATATTACACAAGTAACTACATGTTCTTGTTCATGTGGATTACATTCTCTGGTTCACTCTATCATCTCATGTTTATTAGTTCTAGTATAGTTTTATTGACTAAAATAAAATAATTATTTTTTTTTTACTTTTTTCTTTGCACTCTCTTGAATGCTTGGAAGTGAATTAGCTATTATTTTGAATTATCTGGTTCACAGATAAAACCCAAACAATTATCTGCTAAACATGCTCAGCTGATGCACTCAACATTTGAAAGTTCAAAATACATGCATGAAAATATCTCTGTCCTTCAAGCAACTCATTACTGACACTTTCAGAGCCACAAAATGGTTTCGCACAGAGTTCCAACCTCCTTTTTTCAAGTGTAGGTAGACAAATAAGCACACATTATCCTTGCTGCTGCCTACATGCTTGAACATCTGACAATACATAAAAGAGAATTTGGGGGAAAACTTAGTTGAGCAAAAAGCTTCATTTAAATTGAAATTTGTAATCATAGGTCCCAAGAGGGATGTTTTCTTAGCCCTGCAGAGTATTATGTTCCCCCCCAAATTACTAGAGAAGCTCTACTAAAATCATATGTAATATGAGATGTTGTTATGTTAACAAATAAAGTTTTCTGCTAAAAGCATTGTAGCTCTTTTTTTTTTTCCTTCTTTTTTTTTTGAAGTCAGTTAGTGATGAATTGGACCCTGTGTGGGGTAAATGGCTATAGAGTATGTTTTTTAATAGGTTTGGACTTGCCAACACTTATCCTAGTAGTGTTTTTAATAGCAATCCTCTACTACGTATCTGTAGTAAATTAGAAAACTGTACTCATTGCAAAATGTTACAGATTTGACCTGAATAAAGTGAAAGATCCAAGCAGTTTAAAACATTTCTCAAATAGAATTAGCATCTATGCCAGATGTGATTTAGCCAAGGGTTTTAATACTGAGGTTAGCATAATTATATAGTGTTTATAAGAGTTGAAGAAACAGAACAAAAAATGTGGAGCATCTATTTGGATAAAACTCTCCCCCCAAACAGGAACTGTCACCACAAAATCAAATTACAAGAAAATAACACAGGAATTGTTGCAGGAAGGAAACCCACTTACCTCAAAATCAAAGACAGTAGTGAAATAAAATTAAACTGAGAAAAAACATAGTATTATTTGACACTGTTGCAGAAATCTCATGGGTATGTTATGCACCTTCCTTGGACACCAAGTACAAGATGAAAGAAATCACAGCTCCTTAGAGAACATTCCTGACAACCTGCTGCCTTCTGCACTGGTGAGTCTGCAGTGCAAAATCACAAATTATGAAGGTGTGCTCTGAAAATAATATGGAAACCCAAAAGAGAAATTACTGTATCAGTTTGTTTTGCACCATTTCTTAGAGGGACAAAATATGGAAAAAAATTATTCAGATGAACAGATGCTTGTGGTATTAAAACATTTGCCAAGCATTTAGCCAGTAGAACAACATTCTCCAAACAGTACTAATAAAGCACAGAAGACCATGGGAAAGGTGGGTCCCTGAACTACCAAAAACTAGTTGAGTTAAACTGTTGTGTGTGAAGAACAGATCAGTTCTAAAAGAAGATGCATTACTGATTCTAAAGATTACATTTGCTAACATTCAGTGTAACACAGTAAGACAGTGCAACAGATGGGCACAACTCCTGTGCTCTCATGGAAGCGTAAAAAGAGGAAACAGACAGGCTGTTGTAAAGCTCAGGAATAAAACTGAATGCACCTTGGTCATGATATTTCAAGCAAGGCTGGCTCCAGATCCCAACCCAGGCACAATCACAAGATGATGGCGTGACTGCAGCTACAAAATGTAAAATTTCAGGTGTGGAACTCAGAGAGCATGGAAAAAACCAGCACACAAACATCCTAATGCATTTACTCATCAGGAACATCAGTAATAACTACTCCAAACAACCTGTATTTACAGGAGGGATATGATGCATCTTTTGGCAGCTAAATGGCAAAACCACTGTTTCTTTAAAAAGGCAGATGAGAAATGCCTCTGATATAGCTTTGCCATCAGTCTCTGTATAGATATACTGTGCTGAGGCTGCTGACATCACTATATATCTTTGAAAAAGCTATTACATTAACCCACTTTAGTTAATGACATGCTGTGTGCAAGTTGATTGTGTTGAGTTATACAAAGGAAACAGAATAAGTACTAAGAGAAAACAAAATACACAAATGCTTCGACCCTATGTAACCATATTCTTGAGGAATATAAATGGCAACAGGATTTTTTGAATGGAACATGTATTTTTTCTTCAGTATCCATGAAAAAAACTTCAAAACAAAAACCACTGCCCCTCCCCAGGAAAATGTAAAAAATGTCCAAGAAACATTTGGAAAACCAGCAAGTGAAATGCAAGTAATTCCAAATGCAGGTAAGGGCAACAGACGCTTCTTTGATAAAGCGATAAAGACTTATGTGAACAGCAGAAGGCCTTTAACGATTATAAACAATCTGCTAAGGACTCAAAGATTTATAAAATCCAACCAAATTAAATATTTAATCTGTAAAGTTTAAAAAAATTTCCCACTCAATAGGAATTCCACAGGACAGTTAAACAAATGTTAAGGAGTCCTTCAAATCTATGGGCAGTAAAATGGTAAATTTTGTCCACTAATGGAATACTTGAGAACTGATGCTTGAAGATGTTAATTGATATATAACAACAAGCTAATTGTGTAAATAATGAATAATGTTTGTATTGAGAGTTTTGCAAAATACTCTTTTTAAAATAAAGGAGTGCATTAAGTAACAGTGGTGTGCTGGGTCTGTCTGAGATGGAGTCAGTACTCCCACAGCAGCCTCCCAGTGCTGAGTGTTGCCCTGGCAGCCAGCAGGGTGTTTGTAACACAGCTTGGGAGGGGGCGGAGCCGGGACAGCTGACCCGGATTGGCTGTTCCATACCATGTGACCTCAGCTCAGCCATAAAAGCCAAGGGCAGGGAGGAGGAGGGGGGCATNACATCTGCATTTCCCTCCTGTAGTTTCTTTCCATCTATATGTGATATCTGTTAAACATGGTGAAACAGATCATCCAAACTGAGAAATATCCCTCAAACTCCAGCTTTGATTTTAACTAACCTTTAAAAATATCGGACAATTTAGTGCTATAGCTTATTCATGAATGTGTGCTTCCCTGTACCTCTGTGTTTCTAGGAGACTAGGAATTTAGTACAAGGAGGCTGCCTTTGTTTTCACATGAAGTTCTATTTCTTTGACTTCATTTTTTTTTCTAATATAAACACATATTACACCTGTGATTGATGTGCATTAGAGACTAAGCTGCCTATCTGTAATGTTCAAACTCTTCCTGGACAGATTAAGATTATCATGAGTGATGTATCAGCTACAGATGATAGCTACAAGACTGAAAAAAAAGCTTGATTTTCTTACTAATGTGAAATGCACTGAGAATGTTTACAGCCACAGGATGTGAGCCCTTCCTGAACACGCTGAATCTTCTCACATTCTTTGTTCAAAGCTAGTAACCATATTGGTCATAGTGATATAGATGTAGCTTCACACTAAAGGCATTTTCAGACAAGATGTTCATAACTTGTATATTTGTACCTAATCCAAAATTTTATGTCTTGATATCTTAATAAAAAAGTAGGACTAAAAAATGCCACAATTCAATTTTCCACTGGGACAAGGGAAAAAAAAAAGAGAGAGAAGGTGCCATGAGATATTGCATTTATGTAATTCAGACAATTATTTCTGAAATGAGCACATTACAGTGGCAAATGCTGAACAAAGAACAGAACAGAACAGAAATCTCATCTAAGAACCCCTTGATTTCTAGAACTTTTCAGATAGGATTGACCATCCTTCATTACTGAGGTCAAGTACATGTAAGCAGTCAAGAATGATTTGCTGGAACAGTGCCATGCTTCCTGTTCTCAGTGTCCCTTCCAAGCAGGTGTCTCTCTCCTGTGTTGAAAAACAATTATTCATCCAGCATGTTTGACTGGGTTCCAGTAAGTGCTCCCGATCATGAGAGCTGACTGCATTGGTCCAGGAAACCAGGTAATTTCTATAAACACTTGTAAACCACTAGAGAACATTAAATCTGGCTTCCCATTTTGTTGATAATCCTGACCTGTGTTTGTCATCCTCTCAGGATTTAGTCTGTACCCTTGGTTTCCCTTGTGATGCTAAATGCATCAGTAATATTTGCAGTGTGAAAGAGACACAATTGCAACCTGAAATAGATTACTAAAACAGGAAAAGTTTGACTGAAAGAAGTTGGAGAAGTCCAATCACTGCAACAAAATGTACTATTGTACTTTTAAACCATGATGGACTGGATGGCCATTAATATTCTTAAATACTCAAAGAAAAAGAGAGGCAAGGTACAAGAACTGCTGATGTTCTCGTATGTGCTTTATTAAAGATAATTTCCCCCTGAGTTTCTATTAACCCTATCCATTTCCGCCCTTCCATAAACCAAGATTTTTGCTATATAAACAAAAATATAGGTCAGAAGTAATTTTTGTTACAAAGGCCACTATACAAGTGTGCGTGCTTTTGCCATTATTCAGCTAGGCAATTCTCTCTACACAGTATCCCTGTTCTGACGCCAGGAATTACTAGCTTAATATAATTTACTGAATTTTGGAAAATTATTATAAGCCTACATAAAGTTCAGTGTGTTCAGCATATTGTTACATATGAAGGTAGATTAAGACTACTTTGGAGAAACTTTTTTTGTTAAAGTTTAGTAAAAATATTATTAAAAATTAATCAGATTTTGACAAAGAATGTGAAGCTTGGGTCTAATAATTACTGTGGCCTTAGATTCACATGTAGTTTTTGTGTTAAATTGTGTCTGAAGGTTCTTGTCTATTCTTCCACAAATGTCAGTATAACAAGACTGACTGATGGCCATGTGGACTGAATTACCACAAGGTAAGATAACCCATAGGCACAGCCTTATTCTAAGTGAAATAATGAGGGTTTTCAGTGAGCGAAAGCTAAGTAAACTCGGCATTAACGTATCGACTATTGTCAGAGATAAGGCTCTTTAAATGTCTGCTCCAACTTGCCTTACAGTAGATTACAGCTTTACCATATGCAATATCCTGGTGAATGTCCTAATTCATATGGGCAGCTGGTCAAAGAAGAAATGCATGGGCTTGCATTCGCTACAGTGCAGAAATAACATCTACTGAAAAACAACTTTTTTAGCAGGCTTTTTCAGGAAAATTAAATTGCAGCCAGTGTATTCCTGACCAGGGCAATGCAAATTTCAGGAAACTGAGTAAACATGAAAATTATCGTTCAAGCATTGCAATTGCTTTTTAAGACACAGAGGAAAAACTTGAATGTTTTCATTCTGACAGAAATGCACAGAGGTAAACAGAGGAGAAAGATAATGCTCAAACTTGATTTTCATTTAAAAATCTATTTTGATACTGAAGCATATCTCTGTCATAATACACTGCAAACAATGTATCTCAACTTGGAACACTCTAAATTGTTTAGAAAAATATTTTTAACTTGAAGTGCTGTTCAGAAGCAAGCCTCAACATTAATTTGTCAAAAATAACAAAAATCACAAGTAGGAGGTTTAATAAAATATGTGCCCATCATAAACTATTTATTAACACTAACACTCTGCATTGGATGCTGGTTTCCTCATGAGGACATGTTACTTTACTCCGTTCATTCCATAATTCTTTTTGTTCTTGTCATTATATATTTTCAACTCAGTTAATTTCCTTTGACTTCTCCTTTTTGGTAAGGCTTTCTAATGAGGTTTTATAAATGTTAACATCTGACTTCAAATATAGCTGAGATTTATGGGAAATTCAAATGATTAATGGCTGTTGCCACTTGCAATAATATATAGATTTCAAATTAGTAGAATTAAACTGCATGCCATATTATAATAAACACTAAAATTAACTGTTTGAAGGATCAGAATGTTTCAAAACCAATCCTTGGGTGAATAATGAAAAGAAATCTTAACTAACTCTTTTGCTATGTGTTTTTGGGGGTCTTTTTGTTTTTTTGGTTTTTTTGAGTTGCAACACTGTTCCTAAGGAAAATTTATCTGCCTTATGGTGTGGAAGGCACACTGCAAAAGACAAGATAAAGATAGCACATGACTAAAGAAATTACATGAAGAATGCAATGCGTGACCACTTCTTCTATATATTTGAGCAAGTACTTGTTCTCTTAAGAGTTTCTGACTGAATAATCATTGAGGTGTTTGAAATTAATATTTCTTTGTATGCCATAATGCAGAGATTCATTTGCTTCAAGCTATTGATAAGAATCTGAATGTGTACTAGATTTGCTTTGCCTGAGAATTTTTTCCTATGTCTGTTTCAAGTGGATTTTAATGTCTGCCTTTTCTATCCCTCTCACATCTCAGCACTGATCTGCTCTACAACATAATGCCATTGCAAATCATTGTCTTGTTCCACACCCTTCTTGGATGAAAATCATACACTCACTTAAAGCCCAGCTAATCAGACTTAAAGTGAAGACAATCTGAAGAAGTCAGAGAAAAATAGACACCCACGACAGTATCACCCATGCCAGCCTGTCCCCTAATTCTCACCCACAAACTTGCTCGACTCGAATTCTAGCTGTTTCACCCTATCCATTGCATCACTATTTTATCCTATGGTTTTGTACTGCTTTTTTGAGGAAATAAATTCAATCCTTGTTATTAAATGTGGAAAGTATGGTAGGAAAATATCAGGCAGAAGATAAATGCTATGGCTTGAGAAGAACATCTTGTCTCCTGAGCCACCTGGATGCACTGTCCTTTTTATGCCCTATTTGATCAACAAAAACAATGTAGTGATCCTACTCTGTAATGAAGGCTTCTGGGCACTCTCAAAAAAACACCACCAATAGCAGCACTATGAAGATATAAGACTAGTATATAATTATTGCAGAATTATAACCTGATTACCTCTCTACATGTAAATAAAGCCTTCTGGCTTAGTAAAACCTGNGTTGCAACACTGTTCCTAAGGAAAATTTATCTGCCTTATGGTGTGGAAGGCACACTGCAAAAGACAAGATAAAGATAGCACATGACTAAAGAAATTACATGAAGAATGCAATGCGTGACCACTTCTTCTATATATTTGAGCAAGAACTTGTTCTCTTAAGAGTTTCTGACTGAATAATCATTGAGGTGTTTGAAATTAATATTTCTTTGTATGCCATAATGCAGAGATTCATTTGCTTCAAGCTATTGATAAGAATCTGAATGTGTACTAGATTTGCTTTGCCTGAGAATTTTTTCCTATGTCTGTTTCAAGTGGATTTTAATGTCTGCCTTTTCTATCCCTCTCACATCTCAGCACTGATCTGCTCTACAACATAATGCCATTGCAAATCATTGTCTTGTTCCACACCCTTCTTGGATGAAAATCATACACTCACTTAAAGCCCAGCTAATCAGACTTAAAGTGAAGACAATCTGAAGAAGTCAGAGAAAAATAGACACCCACGACAGTATCACCCATGCCAGCCTGTCCCCTAATTCTCACCCACAAACTTGCTCGACTCGAATTCTAGCTGTTTCACCCTATCCATTGCATCACTATTTTATCCTATGGTTTTGTACTGCTTTTTTGAGGAAATAAATTCAATCCTTGTTATTAAATGTGGAAAGTATGGTAGGAAAATATCAGGCAGAAGATAAATGCTATGTCTTGAGAAGAACATCTTGTCTCCTGAGCCACCTGGATGCACTGTCCTTTTTATGCCCTATTTGATCAACAAAAACAATGTAGTGATCCTACTCTGTAATGAAGGCTTCTGGGCACTCTCAAAAAAACACCACCAATAGCAGCACTATGAAGATATAAGACTAGTATATAATTATTGCAGAATTCTAACCTGATTACCTCTCTACATGCAAATAAAGCCTTCTGGCTTAGTAAAACCTGGATTGGTCTATCTCAAGACAGCTATAAATGCCTCCAATATTGTATTCTTCCTGTGGTTTAAACGGGTTTCCTATGCTATCTGAGGATTGTGTCTGTCACGAATTTCTGTGCACTGGTGTAGAAATCAATAGGTCAAGCCTTACCCCATGTCACACACATTTCATAGACAAAATACCTATGGTAAAGCAAGTTGCCAGGAGCAAAAGAAAGATTTTAGTAAACTGCTAAGATACGGTGCAAGTCTGTCTCCTCATAGTGAGAAAGGCACTCCTTATCTGCTATGTCAAAGTTTGAAATCCATTAGTACACCAGGCACTTATACCAGAAAACTCAGCACAGGGTAGCATGTGACATGTACCCATAGGTGACTGGTTAATATAATTTCCTTCATTTTCAATCAAGACATATTCAGTTTAATTTAGATAGCTGTTCCTTCTCTGCCACTGGGGCTTGTGTCAAGCTTACACAGGGGATGCAGCAAACTTTATTAGCATAGATATTAAAGTCACTCATTACAAGTGACATGTTCAGTGCAGGCAATCCAGTACTTCCTCTATGTCACCAGGTAAAGCTGTTTTGAATTTAATCTGAAACTGCATTTCTGTATCTGAAGATATAACAGCTACAAGCTACCAGCATCACCATATAACAGTGACTTAAATGCATTATATGTATTTGTGCTGGTACTTTACCTGTAGAGATATTAAATGCTAAACGGTAGCTGCCTGTGTATTCCTGATACTTGCCTGTATTCTTCCTTATGAAAAAAAGAAAGGTATCTCCCTTATTCTTTGCAAATCTACTTGCCTCATTAAAAAAACATCGTTGCCAGTGTGTACTGTGACAACAGCAAGAGTCAAGATTAGGAATGTATTAACTGTGTACTTCACCAACATTAAGTGCAAATAGCGAGAGGCAGTCATGGCCTTAAAAAGCCTACAATTTCAGTAAATAAAACAGATAAATAGGTAAGAGAGGAACAGAGATTCAAAAGGGTGATGTGCTTGAACAACAAAGCAAATCCAAAGTAATAAAAGTCTTAAGGTCATTTAGTTCCCCATCATTAGGCAACTATGTCCTCCTTCACTGTAAAATAAAAATGGGTTTCTGCTTGTTGTAGTTAATGACAATCTGATCAAACCACCATTCTCCAGATGTTGCTGCTGCTTCTTTGTGTGGAAAGAAGGAATGTTCTTCTGTAATATCTGACAAAAGGAGAGTTTAAGGACCCCTTTGGGATTGTATATGAAATAAAATGACAAGCACCATTTACACTTGTATATGATATAGCACCTTCTAAGAGCTGGAGATAATATTTGTAGGTGCCCCTGAAGAATGTTTGGAACCAACAGTTTGAGTTACAAAGTAACCACTCAAGAGAGTTAGCAATCACTAGCTAAAACTGTTTTTATCTTGACCCACAAGTTTTTCATCTTATTCTTCCCCTTTATTTTGCTGAAGTGAGAGTGATAGAGGGGTCTGGTGGGCCCCTGGCATCCAGCCAAGGTTAACCCACCCCAGCTTTGCTCCCCAGAGCACCTCTGGAGCCCTGCAGTGCTTCTACTCCAAGACTCCGTTCCTGAGTTTCACCAAGATTCATATTAGCTATCATGGACAAATTTATTCCAGCCCTCATTCCTTAAACTATCTCCTCCAGCAAGGGATATCGCTGTCACCTACCTGAATTTTCTTGCTGTCTGAAACTAGTTTTGTAGTGCTTGGCAGTTACCTTGGGTAATGCCAGAGGAGCTTACATAATCTTAAATGATATAGATATAATTGAGCATACACTATCAGCATAGTTCACTCTTTTGGAGAGGTAGTGCATATGGTTGCAAGGGTAAAGGAGCCGTATTTTCCTGTCTAAGTATATAATCTCCTTAAAAATGACATAGGTATTTTTATGTAGCTGGAATAAAGCAGGCAGATTTTAGTAAATGTTGTGAACAACCTTACCGAACAATTCTCCTGATTTAAAATGGAGACTCAATTTGCTATCTGCAGCAGAAAAACAAAACAGCCCCCAAACTTGAGTATCTTGTTCTACACATAGGTGCATTTTTTTTTCTTCTAGGGACAAACTGTTTATCTGCTCGTACCAGTTGAATTGTTTCCAAACCCTTTCCCAGGTGTTAATCTAGAAATGCAACATGATAGCTCTAGTCACAGTCAGAAACTTGTTTTCCCTCTTCCACTCCGCAGTTCCCTCAGAAATCAATTGTTTGATGTGTTGGGAGATGATTCCTTTGGTCAGACAGCAGTTTCTGCCCTTGCTTGTTCCTGCTGGCAATTTAAACTTCTTGTCAGTTAGAGCAATTGAATGTGCTCATCTCTTTTTCCTTTGCGATGGAAGGGGGTCAGCTTGCCAAACTCATTTCCTTCTTCCATATCTCATCTGAATTTCTAATTTTTGTTGTCAGACACGTAAGGGAAGCACAGAGCTGAGTCCTGTTAAGACTCAACAAGTCCTCTTTTTCTCTGCACTGTTAGACTGAAGTGGCAAGTCCCAGAAAAGTGTATGTGTGTGCATGCATGTGTTTGTTTTCCCCGAACAATTCAAAGCTATGTCTAGGTCATTGTGTACTTAGAAGTACATGTTACCAAATACAGATTTAGTTCTTCCTCCCCAGAGCTTTGTGCAACAAAATATATGCACAGGGATTCCACCAGTCACAATTTGCTCTCTGTTCTGCTGCAGTGATTCCCACAAGCTATGCCTTCAGCCTCTGAGCAGCTAGGACTTCTGTTTTAGTAGTGATCCCTCTGGTTCTGGTTTAGCAGCTTGCTGTATGCATTGAATCTATATTAATAGGGACTTCTGGTCTGCTAAATATCCCACCTTGTTATTTTGTTTTTTTCTTTCAAATGCAGTAACCAAGGAAGAGGAGTTGTTGTAAGCAGCCTAACTCAGCACTCTAGTTACTGCAGATATACTACTTTTAAAAGTAGCTTACATGTAATTTTAATCATTAATCACTGAAAGAGTTATTGATTGAATAGTCTTCTATAAATGATAGAGTTGACTGAAGAGTGTCAAAAATTTACTGAGTATACAGTCTGATGAAACCCAAAATGACACAAATGTTGAATAATGAGTATGTTGTATAAAATTCAATCAGGTCTAGTCAGCAATGCCTTTGAAATATCAGAGAGAGGTAGCCTCTGCCTTCCATTGGATTCCTATTTAGAGACCATGGGTTTCTGATTCATAATTCTGCTACGCAGCATTTGAGTAAAGAAATTGGCTAGTGCTCAACAGCTGAAAATGAAGAATTCTCGGTTTTTGCTGATGCCAGTGTTACCTTCTAAATGCCAATTCAGCTAATAAAGATGATATACTTTAAGTTATGGGTAGTAGGAGAGAAACAAAGAGGGGAAAATAAATGGTTTCTGCAGGTGTGAGAAAAGCCAGATTGTCAAAGTACATTTTCAGTTCTGCAGCTAAGAGTATCTGTTTCTCCAGTCACCACTGAATTCAAATCATTGGAGTATCCATAACTATTTTTTGAGATGCTTTTTGCGAGAAACCCGTATGTTTTCTGCAATACATTAAAGAATATTTCAGTAGATTTCCTTGATGAATTAAAAAAAAATTACAGAAAGTTTGGTTTCCTTGAATATTTTCACTCTATCTGTGAAGAAGATATTTCTGAAAAATACAAAACTCATGCACAGTCATAAACATGTTAGGGCTCCTCAGTCTGACTTTGCCTACAGTTTTGGTATTGCAGCCTGGCCTGTGCCATGTTGCACTATTATCTATTGGATATGTACTTACTCGTGTAACTGGTGCATCCATCCCTGTTCACCAGGGACATCATGCCGTAATCTCAGCTGAATTCAAAGAAGAAGGAATCTGGGATAAACTAAAAACTCAGATACTTCAAAGATCAGTTTGGTAGTACTCTGCCAATAATCCCTTCATAGCCTGATCCAGGTTGGTACATATTCAGTTATTATTATGGCTTTTTTGAGAATTAGAAAATTACATTTTAAATGGCTGGGGGTTTTTTGGTGTGGTTTTTTGGGTTTGGTTTGTTCCACACACCTACCCCCCTCCCCCCAGTATCATGCTTTATAATAGTATTTGTGTATTTTACCTTTTTTGTGATACTCTGACATGTTTGGAACTCTTAAATGTCTCAGGGGAGACGCAGGATCTGGGACTTGCTTCAGAAAACATCCACAGCAGCTGTAACTCCGAACTTTCATGCAGGGACCATTCAAAATGTGAGATTAGGTGCCAGGTCAGCCCTACTGGCATAAATTCAAATCTACATAGTGAAAATGAGGTTTCCTCTGGTTTTATGCTGTATACAAAATAAAAAAAATTATGCAAACAAAATTATTGTTCCTACTCTAAATCCACACAAAAATAAATAGTTGTGAAACCAGAAATAAAATGGATACTTTTGCAGCCTAGAGCTGGTTGACTAAACTGCAGAGAGAAGTGAAGGATAAAACATTAAAAAAAAAAAAAAAAGAAAAAAGTATTATTGTCTACTTTGAGTCACTATCTCTTACTTGCTGAGTCTTGAGTAATGCATCCAGTTTGGGACATTAAGGTTTCTGTGAAATGTAAACACCCTATAAAGAAAGTGAAAGAGAATAATACTAAGAGGCTTAACATGAGAGATGAGTGGGGAATGGCTGAAGGACTTGGCCTTATTTAACCTAGCTAAATAAATACCACCTGTACAGAAGTCTAACATAAATCTTATTGCATCAAAGAAATTTTGACAAATATTTGCATTTTTAGTTAATGGACAAAAAGGAGGAACAGTGGAATAGAAATAATGGTAAGGATTCTGGGTGGCACCACTCGGGTATAATGACAAGCCACCAACATATAAAAATGTTATCAGTGAAGAAAAATTAATAGTATTTTAACTACACAGTGAAATACGTCTTGATATTTCCCATTGAAAACTGACTTTAGGTCATGTGGAAATAGATCCGTATCTCTTGGCACACAGAAGGAAAGGCAAAGAGAGATAAAGAAATAAAAATACAAAGACAAAATGCCCAGCCCTAGTATACGAACATGTAGTAATAAACTGCATAGATTAATTAGAACTATTTTTTGCAGGGAATAAAAAGACCTGGTTTGGAATGTAATGCAGAATTTGAGAAGTTCATGAATATGTGAACTAATATAATATTTCACTTGAAAAAATATTTCAGAAAAAAAGATTCAATTAATCTATACTTCCTTTTGTGACAAGGAGCTCAGAAGGTAAGAAAATCTTTTCTGTTTTCCAGATCTTTGATGGTGAGCTTGGATGGTGAGCTTGGATGGTGAGCTAGACTTCAGCAAAGCCTTTGACACTGTCTCCCACAGTATTCTCCTGCAGAAGCTGGCAGCCCGTGGCTTGGATGGGTACACTC
>VZTO01006991.1:97394-133911 GCA_013400615.1 Syrrhaptes paradoxus
GTTCAAGGCCAGGCTGGATGAGGCTTTGAGCAACCTGGTCTAGTGGAAGGCGTCCCTGCCCACAGCAGGGGGGTTGGAACTCAATGATCTTTAAGGTCCTTTCCAGCCCTAAGCATTCTATGATTCTATGATTCTATGATTTTATGATTCTAAAACACTGGACCAAGAGGTGGTGCACTTGCCTGAATACAGTCTTTCCTGCACATATTATTGCCCAAACGACTCCTGAACTCATGGATAAACTAGGTATGTAAAAACTTTACAGCCTGGAAGCCAAGACTTTCCTTAAAAAACTTGTAAAAGTCCTTATGGAAGAGAAGAGTCTCAGAGAGAGTAGGGTACACCATCTCTGTAATGGAGAATTCCTCAAAAGACACAGAGTGGTGTCCTGCATCTGTTTTCTTGAAACCCTGTAAGGGTCCCACAAGGTGCTAGTGCTTCAATAATGAGATAGTCTGTAGTCATTTGGGGAATATAGGTGTTTCACAAGTTAGAGATATTCTTTGCATCCTTTAAGAGCTGGTGCTGATTGTTGCTTCTTAGGCTTTTCTGTCCTCTAGTGAGAGAAGCCATAGTGGGAATGATTGTCAAGTTCTGGTAGATAAGAAAAAAGGATGGCATCCAGTTCTGCCTGACAGTCCTGTTGAGCGACATGGCAGTTGGCAAAAAGCAAGACTCAGTTTCTCTGGTGCATCCATAGAAGCAGTAGATGAGCAGCTGTATAAGAGAAGGGATGTCTGATCAAAGTTTGCATTTTTAATGATGTCTAGAGGAAAAATTGGAGGTAGTTGGAAATATGATGTTCTCTACTTCTGATCATGAAAACTGTCTTGATCTGCATGCAATATTATATCTGAAAAAAAATCCCAATTCTTAGCTCAGAAAGTACACTTAAAATTGATAATAAAATCTACATCTTTTGAGCAGAGCTGGCCTTCAGGTCACCATTTATCAACTCGATGTCAGCTGGAGGCCTCCACCCCAAAGGCTGAACACCACTGCATAGTAATCCTAGCTAGTCTTCACATCACAACACACTCTCACATGTCATATGAACTTGCTGCACATACGACCTATAAGACATGTTCAGCAGAACATTCCCCGGGAGCATGTTTGTGACACTCTGCCAAGGGTCAGATTGAATACACCTGATATTCAGGTCAATTCTGACCCCATTTTGGATAGCAGATGATCCAAAAAACCCCAGAGTTGTTTGTGCGATTGATATATCTTAAACCACAGATATGAGAAGATCTGCAAGACTCCATAAAGAATTTTTTGTTGATGATGAAAATGAGAGGTGACAATGTTCATCCTGCATTTGTTCATTTTGAAGCAGTTATCTTTGAGTCTGCTGAAACAGCAGAGATTTACATCTGGAAGCAATGTTTTGTAACTATATATTTTTCAAGTGACAGAAGTGACTTAATTTTTTTCATTTTTCACTGAAGTGTCAGAAGACTGTGATTCATACAGTGTTTCACTGTTATTTGGTGTGCAACTGTGGTGCAGGAACAGCAACTACTGTTTTATGCACTGTTGGAGCAAATTTATTACATTTATGAGTTTATAAGCTTCTTTGTCTTGGGTCATGACTAAAACCTAATGCAAAGTAAAATTTAACCTCAGAAAGTCTGAACTGAGGGCAGAAACCACCTACAAAGCACAGTGAACTCTACTCAGGAAAAGCAAACGTTCAACAAGAGAGATGTATTCTTTTGCAATACCAGGAAAATGCATGAACCACAGTACACTCCAAAGCCAAGTAATTAAATCTGTCTCTGCTCTGACATGATCTGGGATGCCCAAGGGAATTTTATAGTTGTTAGTAACTACATAAACATCAGACTTGAAGGATAATTTCAGTAATATATCAGACCATTGTCAGATATCCATTACTGTGACATGCCGTTTGCATTACCTCTATTGATTTGTCAGTTTTATCATACACCTTTTTTACATTACAAGCACAGCACAAAATAATACCACTTCTGGCTTTAACGAGGGATTATCATCATATTTTATGCCTCATTCTTCATAATGCATAGCAAAAAAAGGTTTAAACCTAACATTTTTACATTCCATATAGAAGAATAAATTGAAAATTGCACCTGATGAAAATGTGAGCCAAATAAATGGCCAAAGCAAAAGTGTGCCTCTGCATCTCACTTCATACACTGGCACACCTTCACCCCCTGGCTTCTCTCAGCAAAGCTAAAGGAAACCTGATTATGCCAATAGGGTTGTCTTGAGAAACAAAGATGGAATAACCTCTATGATATCTCTTAGGTAAAGAGGAAATTATAGCTTGAATAATTTTATATGTCAGCTCTGATGAGTGACATAATATAGATCCAGAAAATACTTTTTCCTTAATTTTTTGAATTGAGAAAATTGAATGTACTTCACTTTACACCTGCAACTTTACAGCTTGCTTAATCTTAGGAAAACAAGATATTATTTCAGCCATTGAAGAAGGAGTATTTTGCAATTTAGCCTTACTTGGATTTAAAGTTTCTGTAAGTAATTTTTGGTAATGTCTGCACTACCAGCAACTTTCTGTTGCTTCGATCATGAAACCTCCAATGGGTAACAATGCTGGTTATAGCCTAACTATAGGTCACTTTGTTGTTTCTGCAACTGTCCCACATATTACAAAGACAACAAAACCAAATCAAACCAAACCAAAACCAAACCCTTCTTCACAGTAAAATTTCAAATCTATTCTGACACAACTATTCATTTTCTATTAAAAAAAATACTTCCCAGTAAGACATTTACTCTTGGCTCGTGCATTACTTTTTCTGAGCATTTAGTGGTGAATCCATTAATTCACTTATTAATTCAAATGAATTAAAGCAGACTGCTTTAGGATATTCAGCATGTGTGTCAGTCAGTTCTTCACCTCAAAGGATTTTAAGAGTAAATTATGCAGGCAATTACATTTTCCATTAAATTAATTAAAATATTTTCAATAGGCTATATTTTAAATGGTTATTAAGAATATAATTTCATCTCAGTTGTTGTATCTAATGTTTATAATTATGTAGGATTTATAGGTTTTTGTCAACAAATTAGAGAACTCTTCAGGGAGATATTAAGACATTTAAGTTACCATAATCATTCAGACCTTCTTATGTACATTTAATTGCTTACAGTCGTTTCTTAGATTCTAACAATTCTGTTAGAAGGAATGTTAGCCCAGCACCTCATAAAGTCCAGATCTCAATAATACAGCTTGATAAAAAATGTTAACAAACACTGCTCTAAACCAGCAGCAAATGTGCCAGATGGTTTCTGCTAAAATTCCTCTTAGTGCAAAAGTGTATTTTCTGCAAAATTTAAAATGAGCAAGTGCAGGAACAGACTGGGAACATGTCACAGAGTGTAAACAAGAAATCAGTATCTCCTTACTGGCTTCCTGGAAAGAGCAGGAGAAGCAGCAATTTATTTCATTTGTTGAAACCTGGTGCCATTTAGTTGGAGTTGGACCATACATTCTGAGTATAATAATTCACAGCACAGCATAACGTGTTTTCTGTTTACAAAAAAAAACCCCAAAACCAAACAAAAAACCACCAGAACCAAAAAAACAACAACAAAAAAAACAAACCCAAACAGAAACTAACAGAAAACCTCAAAGCAAAACCAAGCCCACAACTACTTGAAAGTGAGCATGTGAAAAAAAACCATGACTGTGTTAAGGCAGTTTTTTAAAACTTTTTTTTTTAAATTGCTCATACCTGACCATTATCTTCGCATTTTAATGTGATGAGGGTCTTCTTTCTTTCTGGTTTTCATTTTTTTGATAAATAAAAATAAACTCCTTAATTGAGCTCAATTAGGTGTAGCTGAAATCTTTAAGCAGCACTGTCATACGTACCCTGTCTTTAGGAAAAAATGGAGCTCTGATAGCATCCATGACATCAGCTGGCATCTATTTCCAATCCTTATTTTTCCTAATCCTAAATTAGGACAGTTTTTGAAATCTGGAAGATAAATCTGCCTTCAGTTTTTACATGAAAGCAGTGAACCTTCTTGCTCCAAGTTTAAAAGTAGAAATACATCACATTATACATTCATTTTTCTCCCCCTTTTTCCCTCTTCTTCAATTCAGAGCATTAAGCAGTGGATTCAGCAAGAACTACGGGGCTCAGTATCTTCTAATCTAATGAGCAGTCATTTTCTTTCAGTGACCAGACACTCTCAGAGAGTATGTTGCCTTCTGTTTAAAAGCTGACCTGGAACAGATTAGACAGTCACGAGAAGCTGAGTCTTGCTGACTACAGTCAGTATTGCAGCTAGTCACAATGTGTAATAGTCATTCATTCCCCTCTCAGCTGGATAATGAGAGAGTGAGTTTTACTTCAGTGAACTTTGCCCTCACATATTCTGTCTGAACTGATAGAGATTCACAGCTGTAGAAGTACAGTTCATACTGACAGGTTCCTCGAAAAAAAAATTTCCCCTTTCTTTTAATACACATGTTCAACCTGACGGAACTTCAGTAGAGATGTTCTACCAGATGTCTGCAGTTGCTCAGTTAAGGGGTTTTGCTGTGTGTTTCCCTCAAGGCTTCCAGTAGACACTTTATGAGAACTAGAAATAGCACTTTTCATGGTAGAAAGTGCAGCAAATTAGTTTCTTCAGCAAGAGAGTTTTTCAGCACAGTGGCTAGCACCTTCAACCAGATTCACAGCATAGGCAGAAGTGTATTGTTATTGTATTCACAGCAATAACAGAGTGTATTGTTACTGATATGTCTCTTATAAGCTAAATTTCTTGATGTCCGAAGACCTTTTTATCCTATTGACTCTGGAATAGTTGTCTAACTTCTTTATAATCCCATTAAAAATAATTTTCCAGCAGTCAAAAGCCAGTCCAAAGTCCTCATTGCTGCATTCCTGAAATTATTACTTTTCATGGTCTCAACAGTGGAACACTTTTCTGTTGCCTGCATGAACTAACAGCTTTGCTGAGCTCTTTCCTCTATTACCAGCCTCCATATAAGGATTCACACACACACATACATGCACACAGACAAATGCATACACACTCATGTTTCATTCCCTCACTTCTTGATTGAAATCTTTTTTCTAATAGATAGTGTGAAGAAATCAATTCCACATGCCTATCAAGTCTGAACAGCCATGCAGCAATTTCTGACAAGTTTCCATCTTCTCTCTTTCATGTTAATTGTACTGTCACTCATTTCATGGCTTCCATTGCATGTTGTGACTTATATTTTCTTCTTTCAGTTTGTGACCCTTGGTTTTCTATTATGTATAGCTCTGAAGTAATTTTTCATGTCTGTCTGTAGCGAAAATCTGCTAAAGAGAAGGTTGTGCTAAGGGACTTGTACCAATTTGAGTTCTTTCTATTTCTGCCTTATATTCCCAGTGGTGAGTTAGTTGTCTGTTTAGGTGTTTTATTCATATCTTGAATGTTGTTCAGCTCTGAAGTTAGAACTATCAGATTTTTGGAGCATTGCAGAATATGTGAAATGACATCTCAAGAGTTTTCATATTGGTAAAATGGATCACAAAACTGTATTTTGTGTGAATCATAATTTTAGCAGTATCTCTAAATATTTAAAGACCAATACTTTTTTGTTTCATTTAATTCATTTTTTTTATTCAAAGAGGGAAAGATAAGAAGAATTTAAATTTGTCTATAGATAGCTTAGCAAGAAAATAGATCTTATCTTGTAAAAAATATCCCAGTAATCCCAGTTTGCCATCAAAAAATGGTAAATAATTTTTCTCAACAGCCCATATGTAAACATGTATTTTTAAGTTTTAAGCCCAAGGCAAAATATTCCATAAGTTTTGGGCATGTGGTACTAAGAATCTGTAACAGCTCCCAACAATTACTGTCAGTTTTCTTACTGCTGCACCTAAAGGCAGAGCCTGTCAATGCAGTAAGTACATACAAAAATAGGCCACAAAAATAATCAGCAGGCTGGAGCACCTCCCATATGAGGACAGCCTGAGAGAGTCGGGGTTGTTCAGCCTGGAGAAGAGAAGGCTCCGGGGAGACCTTATAGTGGCCTTCCAGGACCTAAAGGGGGCTACANATTCTATGCTTCTGTTCGTAGTGGGCAACCCTTCACTCTTCTACTTGTTCATTACTTTCAGAGTGTAGGTCTACAACGAATATCAGTTCAAAGAAAAAATCTGAGTACAGAATGTCACTTCTAAATGAACATCTTTGTGTTGCAGTCTGCACTCTGGATTCACCTCCATGCATCATATGAGCCTTTTACACTTGTTTAACTTTGTACCAAAGGTGAAGACATTTTACATTCTCAGATGAATTAACAACCTTCAGAATCATGATCCTTAACCATTTATTAAAAGAATCTCATATGAGTCAAGATAATCACACTAGACATTTTAAGATTAAAATATGCTGTGAAAATGCCCATCTATTTTTTTCTCCTTCAGAGGCAGAAGGAAATTTTAATGTGCATGCCTAAGGTTGCCTGATCAAATACAAGCTGTTCAGTGACAGCTTTCTTCTGTGACTTCAGGTAAGTCACAGATATTACCCTACTTGTAAAACAGTCTAGTTTTCTGTATTTTGAGAAGAGTTATAGGCTAAATATATTTAAGAAGGCAAGACATTGAGTTACTGTGTTAATTAAGATCTTATAAATACAAAAGTGTATAACTTCCTTTTCCCTTCAGAAAGCTTAGAGGATATCCAAAATCCCCTATAAGACTAGACAAGTCCCTTAAAACAAACTTAAAATCTTAATGTACTCAGAATCTTTAATAAAAAAATATAAAAATTATTAAGCTTCAGTAGTCACAAAAAATAAAATTTCAATTTTTATATTTCAGATTTCAGAAAACTATGATCTGAATGGCACTCCATTTAGAATTTTCAGTCATCCTTAACTGACAAAACCTTTTTGTTATTCACATGTAATCATATCACATTTTCAGTCTATGTCTAGCGCATCATAATGAATTTCCTTCACAAGTTACTGAGTCAGCTGAGAGCTGAGATTTCCACTCATGAGAACTGAAATGACCGCAGTGTATCAGCAGGCAGCTTGAGCTTCACATTGTGTCTACTCAGAAATCAATCCAAGTCAATCTTTGCTGCAGTCTTAGATCAAGGTAAGGCAGCAAAAACTGAAAGACTGGTGGGTAATGGGAACTGGATAACTGACATAACTGTCATGTAGCCCCTGTCAGGTTCTTGCTACAATGCTTTGAAGCTATAATGCTTTACCCATTCTTGTTTGCGGCAAATGAAGTCTTAAATGGATTAACAGGAGCTTCTGAAGTTTGTTCTCTCTCGTCTATTTTTTCTTACAGTGTGTTGGCAGGAGAACCTAGGAACAGCCATTCCAGGTCATTTAAAAATCACCATCTACTCTAAGCTGAAGATGCTGATGGTCAATAATGGATATGCAGGACAGACCACAATGTCAAGAGCAAATTTCAGAGCCTTCTTGTTCTTTTGTACCTGTGCAATCACAAGGAATCAACTGTGTCTTCTGGCAGAAATGGGTGGGACTATGCATTTCTTCTTCACGTGCTAACACGTTTGACACATTTACTATTTCTTGTTTCACAGTGATCGTAACTACAATCTTAAAAACTTAAACCAAGTTGAACTATGTCTTTTCCACCTTAAAAGAGGTATGTAAATAAACCTTTAAGAAGTTTTAGACAACAGCTTGTTCACCTGAGGGCTAGACAGAACAACTAAAAGTGAAAATTCAGGCTTTAGTTATTTTACAACACATATCTGTCTTATGAATGTCCCATTCTTAACCATTAAAGCATTTGCCTTATTTATCAATAAAAATTACTTTTTAATTTTAATCACACTTCCTAAAATTTTCAACTAACTATGCCAGAAAAGTGCAGAAGAAATTAACCTTGCTAGAGGTTACCTTCTGTAACTATTCACCTCTCTCAAAAATCCTTATTTTTAATTTCTTTTGTAAGGAATTAAACTAAGCAATTGAAGTCCTGAGATATCTGTTGTATTTACAGTTTTTATTCAGTGGGAATATCACAGAATAAGAAACTGTCCATAATACTTTATACAGGTTAATAGTCTGCTAAAAATGCATGGGGCATCTCTCCCTCTCCTGACCTTTTCTCATGATGGTCTCTAATGAGAATGTCCCCAAATCTAATTAAAGAATCTGAGTAGATCAAGGTTTGGACATAAGAAATTTCTTTAATTTTAAACATCCTTCTGGTGCTTTGAAAGACCTCAGGATTTAACCTTCCAGAAGTGTCACTGGTCTCTGACATGAGGGAAGGATATTCATATGCCTTAGAAAAAAAAAATATGGAAAACCAGCTCTTTATATTGACCCAGATAACTAAATCAGAGGAAAAAAGAGAGGAGTACTGAATTAACAAAGTATGTATTTTTGGATCTGGGTATTTCCAGAGAGGAATGAGGAATAAATGGGAAAAGAGAAAGAAAATATATGTTTTTTAAGCAGAATAAGAAAAATGTCCTAATTTTCTACTTGAGTTGCAAAAAAAGTTTGATACTATGGATTAAAACCAAATATTTTCTAGGAACTTAGTCACCAAAATCCTTGTGCTTCTGTAACATTTCTAATACACAATACAAAACACTAATGAGAGCAATCTCTGATAAATATTGTCAACAATCTCTTCTTTCATTGAACATAAATTTCTTAGAAATTTCTGAGCAATTGTCTTCCTTAGACATCATGTTACGTGACGAGTTGATAAGTTTTGTGCAAATATCTGAATATCAATTGTCTGTGTTAGTCTGAAAAGCTGATAAGTCTTTGTTAAGTAAATTCCAGTTCTCTCTCAAAGGGGAGGTTAATAATTTTCTGATCTCAAACACATGAATTTACTGTCAAAGTATTTAGCTCATTGTTACTAAGCTTCAAACAAGAATGAAAGAAAAAAAATCCCCCTAAAAACTTTGTCTTGAAAGTGCCTTTTAGATTATAACACTTAATGAAAACTAGACATTTTAGGTTAAAAAACGTTAACTCTTCCACTCTAAACTTCTATTTAAGCATTTTTTGAAAATGTAAAAACTTTTACCTCGGAGCTTTAGCATCTATAAAATAATAATTCTAAGCTAATTTAACTCCTGTCTTCCCTTTTCAATGTAACGGCACAGTATTTTTCAAACTGAAATCGATTTGGGTGGGGGTGGGAATTGTGTGAGTGGGTGTGTGTGGTTTGGCCCCCAGCCAAGGGCTAACCCATCACATACTAGAAAATTATTTTCCATCTACTTCTGCTAGCATTTTAGTCTCACATGCACAGAAAGAAATATCAACCATTGCAATGTGGAGTCCATTCTCTTTGGGAGAAGACTTGCAAAATCCTACATGGTGCATAGAAAATGCTCTGTTCCTTTATCACATTTTGGTGTTAGACAATGATTTAGTCATGAGTTTATATAGCCCACTGTGATACCCTGAAGAGATACTCGGTGTATTTTTTCAGAAGATCACAATTACAGTAAATATTGTTAACCAAGATGTATTGCTTTCCAAATATTCATCGTAACGTACATTTTTTCCCCTAGTGTTATTAACAGAAGGAAGAGTACCAAAAATTTGTTACACAAGCACGGTTTATGGATTGTTGAGGCTTACGCATTCTTTGTGTTAAGTTTTCTGCTCACACAAAATGGTCTAAATTCATCTAGTCCTATAGGTCTGACAATCGAAAGGTAAATCAAGGTAATTGGAGAAATACAAAGTAAACTGTCTGAAATATTTCTTATAAAGAAAAAACCCTAAAGAGGGTTTTGCATAAAGAGTAATTCTAAAGGTGAAGTATTTTTTCTTGTCAGGAAAGATTAAGCTCACAAAGGAATCAGATTCAGAAGTGCATGTTCTCTAATCTTTGAAACTATATTGAAACATCTTTGAAATTGTGGAGCTGATTGATTGACAGGTCCTTTTAATTTCAGAAGCATATCTAACAAGTTATGTGCAATATGCACAAGTTTTCAATTCAGTGTCACATTTTAATCCCAGGCAGAAAGCCTTTCTGGTGTGTTCAATGGAGAAGACTCAAAAAAGATTTTATTGGAGTTGAATCAGGCCCCTACTCATAGAAACATAGAATCACAGAATCATAGAATCATAGAACGGTTTGGGTTGGAAAGGACCTTAAAGATCATCGAGTTCCAATGCCCTGCCATGGGCAGGGACACCCTCCACTAGCCCAGGTTGCTCAAAGCCTCATCCAGCCTGGCCTTGAACACCTCCAGGGATGGGGCATCCACAACTTCCCTGGGCAACCTGTTCCAGTGTCTCACCACCCTCACAGTGAAAAATTTCTTCCTAATNGAGCAGAGAGGGAAAATCACCTCCCTCAACCTGCTGGTCACGCTGCTCTTGATGCAGCTCAAGACACGGTTGGCTTTCTGGGCTTCAAGCACACACTGCTGGCTCATGTTGAGCTTCTCATGCACCAATACCCCCAAGTCCTTCTCCTCAGAGCTGCTCTCTGTCCATTCTCCGCCCAGCCTGTATTTGTGCTTGGGATTGCCTCAACCCATGTGCAGGACCTTGCACTTGGCCTTCTTAAATTTCATGAGGTTTGCACTGGCCCACCTCTTAAGCCTGTCAAGGTCCCTCTGGATGGCATCCCTTCCCTCCAGTGTGTCAACTGTACCGCACAGTTTGGTGTCATCGGCAAACTTGCTGAGGGTGCACTCCACCCCACTGTCCATGTCTCCAACAAAGATGTTAAACAACATATCTCATCTCAAGAAGTGAGTTGAGTGTTTCTGGAGGAGCAGTGTTGTGTTCACCAAATAGGAGATATGGTGCAGTCTTTCCAACAAGACATCAGCTGAAGCAAAATGGTTTCAGAAATTAAAGGGAGAAACTTTTTGTTTGTGAGTATATGGTTAAAATTCCCATCTATACATAGTTACTACAGAGTTATTTAGGAAGTATAACACTTCTTTTGCCGCACTCTCTACAAAAAAAACTGAGGTATTACTGGTACCAGATCATGACAATTGTCTCAGGCTTGTGGACAAGACCTCCAACCATATAATTCCAGAAAATATTAACAATGACTTCAATAGTTATTGTATACAGTGTAATATACCATACCTTTTACTGAAAATAGTAATATCATTTTGTGAGGAACATATTTACTACATTCTGGCTGTCTTTTAAAATTATCCAGCAGTGTTCAAAAAAGGGAGTTAGTATTCAGTGATTCATTGACTTTCTAATTGCAACCAGTAATGTTTTGTGGGTTAACATTACACTCTGTATTACAGTTAGACATCTCAGACTGTAGAGTATGATTTTTTAAAAAATGGTCATGCAGAATTTAGACTGTGATGCTTCACATAAGGTCCAGATACAGGAAAGTGGCTTCAGACTTAACAACATGTTTAAAACAGAAGATATTTCTCAATGCCATTCTTAATACATTGCTTTTCAAAATCAAGGCCTGATAAAACAGAAGAATCTACCACAAAAAATAAGACTTTTAAAATAATTAAATGTCAGCTGAGAGCTATAGATATTAAAACTGACAATTTATTTCTAATTTGTTTGGAGTTAGAAATAACTGTGTTGATAATTCTTTAACTTTATTCCAAAGGACATAATGAGCAATTATATCACACATGATAGATTCAGCAGTGAAATATTATCAGTTGGCAGCTGGGTCTTTTTACAAACATAACAGAGTATGAACATGAAAGGGACTAGAACTAACCATCTGCTGAAAAAGACTGCATTACATTTAAAAAAAAACAACTAAGCATACTTTAGAATGTAATTTTTTTATGTCTTCATACTAATCTTCTGGAACATTCATGAGGAGTATACATAGAAGGTGATGGATTATTAAAAAAATGCTAATTTGCATAATTATATTTAAGAAAAAATGTGAGTTTTGGTTTCATTGCCACTATAGTCTTGATAAAGATTTTCCATGCTGTATATGCATACTGACATAGATTGCTTGTTAACTTTAAAGAAAGAACCTATATCAATTTGACAACAGAATATAACAGTCCAGGTACTAGCCAATATTATTCAGAAGAACTCTGGAAACAGAGACACTGGTCTCCTTCTTGGATGGGCATTCCTTCCAGGTGGGAAAGAAGATCCTGTAGGTATCAGGGCAGGTAAGTATCCCAGCCACTATTTTGCATGACAGACAGCTATTACAAGGTTTCCAGTATGAAAATAATTGAAATTATAAAGATTAACCAGCATACGTTCCCTCCTTAAGAATCACAGAATCATAAAATGGTTTGGGTTGGAAAGTGACCTTAGAGATCACCTAGTTCCAACCCCTCTGGGAAGTCAAATAATATGCTACGATTTTCAGCCGCCACTGCAGCCCTACTCTCCACATACTCTTGAGTGATGATCAGTATACCTGAGAAAAGTGTGGAAACAGTAATGGTTTTCCACTCTACTCCCAGCACCTGATCCAGGAAGCAGCTGAAAACTGGCTTAGCCTTACAATCCTGTACAGCAGCAGCAGGATTTTTTTCAGCTTATCAGAATCTCAGGTGCTGAGTAACAATGACATTTCCTTCCTCTTCCCGCTCTGCCCCATGGAAGCCACATACTCAGCGCTTCCAGCTTCACAACAAACAACTCTCATGGTTTGAACACAGCTAGCAACAAACACCACACAGCCACTCGCTTACCCTCCCCCCTGCTGGGTATGGGGAAGAGTTAAAGACAGAAAGGGAAAAGACCCTTTTTGAGTTGAGACAGGAACAATTTAATAACTAAACTAAACTAAAATTGAAAATAATGATGATAATAATAATAGCAAAATATGCAAAAATACAAATGAGTGATACACAGTGCAATGCTCACCACCTGATGACCAAGGCTCAGCCTGTTCCCCACTAATGATCCTGGAGTAAGGAGAGTCCCAAAACTGCAATCCCAGAACAGAGATAAGAGCCTGTGAGACCAAGAGCAGACTGAGAGAGAGGTGACCCAGAGAGGAGACATGACCCAGAGAGAGTGCACTTCCAGACCAAGTCTCATCTATATACTGGACATGACGTGCATTATACGGAATATACCACTGGCCAATTTAGGTCTCAATCCTAAACCGAAAGTAGAATTTTAAGACACTGATTGTGGTCTATGCTCCCTCGCAGCTTCTCCTGCACCTGCAGACACCGGCACAGCAGAGATACTGAAAAGTCCTTGACTGTCCCGGCAGCAAGTATAAACATCAGTGTGTTATCCACCTTCTCCTCAGCACAGATCTAAAACATAGCCTCTCACTAGTTACTATGAATAAAGTTATTTCTGTCTCAGCTGAAACCAGGCTGTGGCTGAACCTCATGTCCTCCACAGAAAGATCTGCATGTGCTTGTATTGCTCTGCCTGAGACAACAACAAGGATCACTCTGGTTATCTGATTGATAATCCTACATTTATGTTCCAAAACTGATCTCTGTACCCGCTTTCTCACCATGACAAGGGGTGATTGCATCTTCCTGACATGATGCTACTATTTGCAGAGAATTAATACTGCCATGAAACCTACTAACTGTACATATAACAAAGTGATTACGCAGTGAGCAAACCTTTTCCAACTGATGATATTCAGAGACCACATTGCTAATTTGAAGGTGACATGAAAAGACACCAGGCACTGTGAATTTACTATTGGGGGTCCAGAAGCTCCATTACCATGTGTTATTCTTAAGACTCATTTACTAGCAAAAAATGCCCAGCATAACCTGATACAAGTTGTGTGCTGTAAGAACTGTGGTCTTCTCATCACACACCCTTATACTTTCATCTGTCAGATCAGATGGTCAGAGGTACTGGTGTGTCCCCAAGCCTGCATTATAGTCAAGTCTGAGAAATGTCTAGCCACAGTATGATCAGATCATCTACATTCATTCCTGTGACAGGACACCACTGGAAATTCCTATTCACTAACAGCTTCCTTTAAAAATTGTTCCAATTCTTTTGCCTTCTACAATGAAGTAAGTCAGATCAGTATGTTTCTACATAATCTATCAATCATTATGCTATAGTATTCCATCAAATGAAAAAAACAAACAAACAACAACAAAAATCCCCCCCCAAAAAAACAAAAACCACACCAAACAAATAATTCCCAGGAATCCACTGCTGTAAGGACTGATGGTGGTCCATAATCTGTACCAACAAAGAAAAACATATGGAAACTCACTGTGTCCATGGACCACACCTCAGGTACAGACACTATTTAAACACTATTTAAAATTTTACTGCTTCTTATTGCATATCTGTAATTATGTATTTTAACATACTCAAAAGTATTTTGCCAGCCTAGCTTCATGACTATAGCTTCTGTTTTCAGCCTGTAGTCAGAATCTGGTGAATCAATACAGTGCTAGTAAAAGATCCTAAAAAGTATTTAAGAGAAAATTATTTTATGTTAAATAACAATTTATGAATAGGAAATTCCCAAAAGGAGAACTACAAAATATGTCTGTAAACTCAAGACATTAAAGTGCTGAAATGAAGAGCCATTGAAATATCTTATAAATGATTTAGTGTATTTTACATATCACATGGAAATAATCATAGCAACAACAGTAACAATAAAACAGATAAGCAAAATTCTTAAACTGGCACAATGTAGCCAATCTTTATGGATTTTAACGAGATCATTCTCATTAATATTAGCTTAGCACCTAGTATTTAGTCTCTCCTTGTGCCATGAAAAGTTCTTGAGTATGCAAGACAGATATGTTTGTGTTTGGACTCAGACCCTAAGCTGTTCATTGAAAGAAGATCATTATTCCTACATAATTGTTCAGATACCTGTAAATGTAGCACCATAATAAAACTGTTATAGCATTTTTCAGACTTAACTCTTCAATGGATATTTAAAATCTGGAACACTTGGTGTCTGTGTTCTTAACTTTATTTAGAATACAGACACACATCCAAAGCTGTGATCACAAAAGGCATCTGATGACTTGCTGTGTAACTTCAGAACTACTTAAATACATAGGTCTCTTGCTCTATTTTTTGTTGAAACTGTTCAGAGCTCTCTTTAGCAGTTTTCTCAGGAACACCAAAGTTGCTACAATGCTTAGTAGAACAATTCATTAGTGAGCTTGTGTTGGGTCCCTAAACTAGCTGTTGTTCTTCCTCACGATCTTCTGAGATTTTGTTTTGCAAAGCATGCTCTAAATCTAACAGCTGATACTCTCATATTATTCAATATACTGAAGGCATCTCCAACTCCTCTTGGAAGCAGATCAATGTGCTAACAAAATAATTATGACATTTTAGGCTCAAGAGAGAAAAACGTAACTAAGAGTCAATAGTTTCCACATCTATGAGGGAAGAAAAGGAAATGAAGAGGTAGAAAACAATGCAAGGCACAGAAAAATAATTGCAGAAAAAAGTTTACATCGAAAGCCCAGACTGCGGACCAAGTGCCAAATGAAACAGGTTAATTAAAAGAGGAAAAGAATAAGAAAGAAAATATAAAGTATGAAATTGATATTTTCTTAACAGAAGAAAGTATACTGAAAAGGGACACATCTTTAATTCTTTTTCTAGATATGTCACTAGTTGTTCTGCTCAGCAGAAATTCATGTAATTTCTCTTTATGCTTTTATTTTCTCATCTAGATAGACGGGACTAAAGCAGACACACATTTTATCTCAGACATCTTGATATTTTAAGAGATAAATAATGCCATTAATGTTTTAAATGGAGTTGGGTATGTCAAACTAGGGAAAAAAAAATCCTTGTCATGATTATGTTATTCAAAAAATCATTCAAAATTTTAAGTATATGCAACAGTGAGAGTTCAGACTTTATGCTTGTACTTCCTCCCACTCCAGTTAACAATGCTGTTGTGACCAAGAGGAGAAAGTCTGGGGAAAAAAAATTATATTGCGAGAAGTCCGTAATGTTGTTCAGGAAGCTACCTTTGGCTTAAAGACTTCAAAAGGCTTCCCCAGAGCAGCAGAATCCATTCAGTCTTTAAAGAGACTATCTGACCTAAACATTAAGTTTGCCTAGGGAAACAAAGTAGGTCTCGAAAGAGCCTTGCTAAAAGAAGCGGTAGGATAAAAAAGGACAGTGCTCCTTTTGCAATCATTTTTCAAAAGATGAGAAGCAAAACTGAGCAGCTGCAAGAAAAGAACTTATAAGATAAAATGAATTTATACATAAATGTTAGAATTTTATAACGTTTCTGGGAGAGTCCTAAACTTTATCTGAAAAAATAGTCTTTCATAAAGTTCATCTGTAAAGATCCTTATAATTGTTTTAATTGAACTTTTAATTAAGCTGCATGTTATTGAAAATGTTTCCACTTTGATTATGTGTAGAGAAGTGTCTCTTTGCATCATGTGAAGACACCAAATTGGCATTTGCTTCCCATCTCCTTCAGAGCATTCAGATAACGATAATTGCATTAGTTCCTGTCTAAACCATGTTTCAGACTGAAGCCCTAGGGCCAAACTACTGGGTCTTAACTGGCTGCACTACCCAGTTTATTCTTGCAGACAAATTAAGACAATATTTGAAAATGCTTCAACAACAACTTTTAATCACAAAACAAGGAAAAAACCTCTGGAATTCCACTGAAAAGTAAATATAGGCTGTCTTTGGAGAGTCAGCTATAGTACTTTTTATAAAACACTGCTTTCGAAAATCAGAGGGGAGAGGAAAACTATTCTTTATTATTATTTCTCAATGATTTTTTCCATTAGAAATGCCAGTCTCACACTGTTTTGAACATCAGATTTTTGCATTATGATCACTGTAATGGGCTATGTTTTTTCTACAGCTCAACTAATTAGCTGATTCATAGGGCAAGTGTCTTCTGGTTATAATAAACTGCACCTGTGCACTTGGCCACTCCTTTGACATGATAGTTCTAAAATAAGCAAAATAAATATAATTCACAATGGTGTCTACTTATTTGAACTTAGGTTTTTCCAGACAAGTGGTATAGCAAACCATAATTTTTATATAAAAATCTGCAAAAGGGGTTTTTTTTGTTCTTCTTAGAAAAAAAAATCCTGACAGATATTTCTGAATATCATAACAGGTAGATTGTACCTAGGCATAAAGTGGAAACTATTTTTAATCAATAAATCCTAATTAGAGCAAATTAAAAGTGTTCAAATTAATGTCCAGTTTTTAATCTGAAAACTCTTCATCCTTTTACTGATAATCTATTTTTTAAACATATCAATGTTTTAATTTTATTTTCAAAATTTAATTTCATTTTTAAATTTACATGGTGATGTGAGAGAATTTTAGTCTGATTTCTCATGAAAGCAACATCTGTAGTCATCCTACACATATGTGAAATCTTTAGTCATTCTCTTAATAACATGTTAATCAATTGGTGCATTTCAACAAAATCTGTCAGCTTGATAGAAGGTTCAGTGACAATAGTTTCTACACATTTTTTTAAATGAAGATGGGTGAAAATGTTCATGTCAGACAATTCACAAGGGAAAGAAAACTTGTATGTGGTGTAATACAAAAATCTATAACTACTAACGACAATACCATGTGTCCATGCCAATGAAACCCAAGACATGAGCTGTCCTAGGTTCAGCTGAGACAGAGTTAACTTTCTTCATAATAGGTAGTAAGAGGATGTGTTTTGGATTTGTGCTAAGAAAAAAGCTGATGACAGTGAGGTTTATAGTTGTTGCCAGGACAGTCAAGGTTGCTTCAGCTTCTTTGAAGTTTTCAGCTTCTCTGCTGTGCCAGTGTCTCCATAGTCACAGGAGAAGCTGTGAGGGGGCACACCCCAATTGCCAGCCTGGGATTCATTCTTAGGTTTAGGATTGAGACCCAAAGTGGCCAGTGGCCAGTAGCCTATTCCATAACATGCACATCATGCCTAGGGCTCACTGGAAGCTCATCTCTTCTTCCTCCAGATATCTCTCTTTCTAGGTTGGCTCCCTTGGGGTGGTCCCTCTCACAGGGTCGTCTCCCTTCCTCTCCCTTTCTTCATTATTTATAAGAATTAACATTCTTATAAATAGATAGACTGAATATTCAGTGCAATGCAATACGCAAGTAGGTTCAGATTATATAAAGTGGCAAATACAGCAGGTGATTCATCGAAGGTAATGCTATTCAGGAGCATGATTACAGTGGTTTGTCCCTTTTATTGTCTTTGCCTCTGTAAAACAAACAAGGACTAACCAGTTAGAAAATAGTGACTGTACCTTATTTTTTCACTTATTTCTTTTTTTTTTTTTTGCAGTTTTCAAAAATATGAAATGGTGAAAGAGTCAAATTATCAGAAGTCAATAGGCTGTGTATCACAAAAGCCAAATTATGCTATTGTGATAACTGAACATTTTAGGGCAGAGAGAATATCTGACTGCTATATGGACAACAGTAAAACAGATGAGAGCAATATTTAAAGGATCATTTGTGTTTGCCTTTCACTGCCCCACTGCTGTGAGAAGTAAAATACGAGTGAAAAATGAAGGACAGTTATCAAGGAGAGATACTTTGGATATTCTGGAAAAGAAAATTCACAAAAAGTTCTCTCCACAGTAGTGGGGACTCAATTAAAATGTCTCTGTTTTAACACGACACAGCAACACAAGCTCCAAACACCACAATTATTTCTCCTCATCCTTGAGAATTCAAGAGTAGACTTATCCCAAGAAAACACGCATTCTTCAAGGCAGAGCCAAATGCAAACTTAATATAGACATATTCACTTTATTGGACTCAACTGAAGTTTTGACATATAGCTGTACAAAACTGTTAGTGAAATGTGCTAGAAAAAAAAAAGCTGATGTATATAAGGAAAAAAAATCAGAGAATTTAGACTTGTGAATATTTTTTCCCAAGAGAACCCCTCGTTGATTAAACCACTGAGAAATAGCTAAAAATCAAAATACTCTCTGACATGCTAAATTGCACACTATGTAATATAAAAGATTTGGTATTAGCTGTGGTCCTAATCTAGTATTCAACCATGTAAGAATAGACTTGAGTATCAGCATTTGTGAAATTACCTTATTTTAACTTCATAAGGTTATTTGTGAGTGAAATTACTCTTTTGCGTTTCTAAGAGCAGGCTCTGTTCCTTGTCTACAGACAATTCATACTTAAATTATTGTCATTTTGACCTAGCAGTCACTCTGTGGTTTGCTTTTATCATTAGTAAAAAGGTAATAAGCATAAACCTTAGAATTACTTATATTAACATGTAAATGAAAGAGGATATGACATTGTTATAAAGTTATATCAAGAATAAATACTTATAAGTGGGTATTATTAAAAAACTGCCATGGTCCTTTCCTTCAGTAAGGATGAACAAGGCTAACAGATGGGATCATAGAAAACAATTCAGCTGACGCTATGGAAGTTTAAAGTAAAGCCTCGTTCTGTTTTCATTCTGCAGAAAGGGCTGAAAACATATGTTTTCGAATTGGGAATAATTTTCTAATGATACTGAGAAGCCTAACTAACATTAATACTCTTGAGAATATATTTCCTAAGAAATAAGGTATGTCTTTGCACAGATAGCAGAAAAATATGAATAAGAAAGTGGTGTTCTTTCCTTTAACCTTTTAAAAGAGAATACAGCGGATACTAGCAGCAAGTTGTGACATTGTACTCACTGCTCATTTCATTGTTCTAGTCATTAAAATTTGGAGATCTGCAAGAGGGGTGAAAACTATCTAGTCATGTGTGCTTCCAATTGAACAGAGGATATGCTTATAATATCTCCTGTTCTCTGGGCTGGTTTTGTATCATTCACTCTGTGTAACACACACACATGTAATGAATTCAGCATGATCTCCTAAGCTCCCTGTTCAAAAAAAGTGGAAGAAGAGAGAAAGTGATAAGTATGTTTTCTTATGTTGTTCTCAAAGGAGATGATGTCCTGTGCAGTGCCAGGAGTAGCACAGCCCATTCTACCAGATATTAATGCTAATAACGTGTCTTCCTAAATACAGTTAACAATAGAAAGAAATGTTGAGCATGAACTCTTCCCTCTTTTTTCCCCCTCTTCTTTCATTGTGGACATTCAAAGTGGACTTCACCCCACTTTGTTTTCAGTTGTTTTCACATCTTACCTGGCTGGTACTGACATCAGGCAATTCTGCTCTCCCTGAAACAATGACGTGGGTAACTAAGGTCCAAACAAGCTACCATTATGCTTTTAAAGTAAAATAACAAAACCCAAATCTGTCTTTTGCTAAACATTTATCACTATCACTTGGGAAGGCCAAATTTTCTGCATGTTTCCACACTGTTTTTTTATCAGCCTGAGTTCAGCCCAAGACTGTTTGCAAACATCCCCTCCTGTAAAATTTTCAAGTATTTTGAAACTATTTTCAAAACTGTATTTAATTTTTTAATGGAACTGGGACAAGCACTATGAAGTCAAGTATACGTGTTGTAAATATGTTGTAGGAACTATTAATTGAAAATAAGAATAATTTCTCAACACTTGCCATAAATTTTCAATGTCTTATTGATAGCTATAGGCAATGAACTTGCAGGAACACTGTCACTCTCTACCTCTCTTTTTAATAAACTGGAGAAGGACACAGAATACTCTCAGTAACTGTTCAGGTCTCTGGACCACATTCTTCGTTCTTGCTCACTATGAGCAATGTAGGTATATAATTAAGTATGATCTGTTTGAGGTCCTTTCTGCATATCAGAAATCCCACAGCATCGTTAATTAGAATGAACGGAGCATCTGGTTGCTTGTGATCTTATAGTTTCAGTGTATAGGATATTTAATTAAAATGATTGCCCTCCCCCCCTCTCTCATAGGGGAATTAGCTCATTAAAATTTTCAAAGGTGAGAATCAGTCCTCCAGCAAACATTAACATTTGGGAAGAAAAGCAGAAGACTGGGTGGATAAAGCAGCCTGTCTTCTGTATGTTATACATTTGTCTCTTGGTGCTGGAACTTCTACTGTTCATTCATCTTAACCTTGAGGTAGGACTCTTTGATGTCCTCTTTAAGTTGGTTTGCAATTCTTTTCCTTATTCTTGTGTCATAGTTCTTTTGGATCTTCTGGTTAAGGACACGGATTCCACTGAAGCTAACTAGTTATGTACCTAATTATTAAATATTCATAAAGTTGACAATCTTCCACTGTTTTATGGCCATAAACACTTAACTCGCCGAGTCCCCGAGTATTGTCTACTTGTCTCCATCATGATGTGGAAATCCTGTCTCACTTGGGGAGTCTGCATACATGTAGTCCAGCTACACCTGATATGAGTTCTTTGAGTGCTTACTCGTATGTGTGGTTTCTATATGGCTAGATGGGGGTGGCTCAGACCACAATTTTATCAAATCCTGTGCTGATCACATGAGCTGTACATGCATTTTTATGCTGGCTTTAGCTTCTTCAACTGCCATCCCACAGTGTCCTTATCCTTTGTTCAGGAACATCAAGACTCCTGCATATCAGTCGACAACAGAGAGCTGAGGATCTGAGACGTCTTTGTCCCTAGAGGCTCAACTATCAACCAAACCTGCACATTTCACCTTGAGGGGTGGATGGGGGAGCAGATGGTTACATCTGCAAGCCTATTTCATCTGGTATAGTTCCGGTAGCCAAGCATAATAGCCCATATCTAGCTTGCTGTCATTTAAAACCCTGGAAAGTTACACACCTGAACTGTCACCCTTTCTGCTTCCATCTCATTGAGCCACATATTAAACAGACACACACAATATCAGTTTGCCTTTACTGATATCAAACAAGCCTGAAAATGATGTTTAGATAGAAGAGATCTAATACAGTATGAAGTGCAAGAGTGTCAAAGATTTTGCTCACTTTTGATTGCACTTACATGAACATGATAGGAACTCTGTAATTTTCCCTCAGATTTGATACATTAAGTAAAGCACAGCATAGTTACACATTTTAATTTTCCCCAAGGCTTCCGTGAAATATTAAGTGCTAGGAGTTGTTGAATCTGGTAGCCTCATAGAGGCAAGGCTGCCACAAGCCCATGCTGCAGGCAGCAGAGCTGAGCAGAGGTTCCCAGTAGGCACTCATACAGGAACACTCATAAACAGCATGGCTGAGCATGGCCAATGACCAATACAGAAACTCTCAGCATTTGGGCTAATGTGAACAGCACTGACAGCATCATTTTGGTTCCCCCCTCTGGCTGGTCATGATGAAGATCCATTAGTGGGAAATACATGCATATATATAATGCAGATACGTCTGCTAACTGGCCATAGACACTCAAGTCTACTGAGTAACTGAGCCCTGGATCGTCTTGCCTTCAGCTGCTTCATACAGGACACACACGTCTCACATTTCGACCTCATCGGCCCTCCAGCAGCCAACCCGCACACCCTCTGGTCTGTCCAGCAGCCATTCCAGATCAGTTGTCACTCTGACACCTGGGTTCCAAGCTACTCAGTAGTAGGTCTGCCCGATATTCACTGCTGATCACACACTGACAAGTAGCCACACAACACGGACACACGTCAGTCACTCTAGTTGCTGGCACCACAGGTATGTGACCCCAATAACCCATGGCCACCCCTCCTGTTGGGGGCATTCCATCCAGTGCTGGTACCACAGATGTACAGATCTCTATGGCCAGGGTGTAATCCCAGTTCCTGACACTCAGTCCATTGTACACACACATGCACACAGCGTAACAAGTCCCTCACCAATGGAAAGTCAGAAATAGAATTTAACAATAAGACAGGACAGACAGCGCTGATCAGATGCAGAGCATGGCCAGGCAGGCATACCAACAAGCAGCCTGCTTACACACAACCAGCTCTTTTTATCACTTTACCTCTCTATTTTCACAGCCAACTTCCAACCCGCTCCAAACCATCTTCATCCCTTCCTCCCTTTGCCCACCTTTGGTGTCTCCCCTAAACATTCCATAATGTCCTGTATAATCTCAGAATGCATCCTCTAGTAAATCCTATACCCCCAGGCTGTGACCTCCTTCAGTCTGAAAGGTGCTGCAGAGAGCCACTCCCATGGTCTCACAGGGATGGGTGCCATCCCCGACGAAGGGCTGATGGCTCCCCTAGAGCAGCCCTGGGACCCTTTGGCTGGATTTCCCTACTTCTTCTTGTGCCTCAGTACTCCTTTGTGTGTATGGAGACAAAACTTTTATCATATAACCTAACATTAAACTGGACCAGTGTTAGGCAAAATATACACTGCGTTGAAGTAAGTGTAACAAACTTTACTGCCACAGGTTGGTTATTCTCAGTGATCATAAGTTCATACATTAACATAAAAGGACATAGGATTAAGAATAAACTTCTTTTCCCGATATACCTGCTGCTACCACTCCCAGCAATCCAAAGTAATAATAATTAATTGCCTGTGATTGAGTTTGTATTTGGACTCGAATCAAATCCATATTGAATGACACATATTACAGAATCCATTTTTGGACCTGTTTGTATTTTGGTCACTTATGACTTTTTAGGAGAAAAGGTATTTTATTTTATTTGTTTTAAGCTTGCTATGTAGGCATCTTATTGTCTACCAGGTTTTTTTTACCATAAAGCATATAGTGATACAAAATTTTTTTCCATGAGCATGTTTGCAACTTTCTAAAACATAATGGTGATCACCAGTTCAACAAATGCTCCATTCTAAAGCCTCAAGTCAGGGTAGGTCTTCCTCCACTCCAGCAGTCCTTAGAGATGCTGTCAGCAGCTACAGGAAACATAGCCGGAACACAGAGGAAGTCATGGTGACCATTGTCATCCTTTCCTTCCTCCCCGTGCCCCCCCCAACCAGACTACACTCCCTAACATTTTTTCTGTGATATGTGAACCTTATGTTCTATCAGAGGAAACTTGAAAACCCACCAGCCTGTCTGCAAAGCTATTTGGACAGATCACTACCCATATCTCATTTTGAAAATGTTTTACATGTTAAAAACATTTTAAAGATTTATTTGAAAAGTTATTAATGACTAATCTCTATAGTTGGGCCATTTTTTTCTTTTTTCCAATGAATATGATGCTTTTTTTCCCCATGCTCTCAAAATACTGTATCTATCTAGGCAACTGACTTCCGCTGTAACTTCCAGTAAGCAGTAGCACCTTAAAAGTTAAGCTGATCTTAGCTCTGCATTGCTACATTGTTTGCCCTTTATGAACTGACTCTTTACTTAAGTTATGAAGAGAGAACAATTAAGATAATTATGAAGTCATGAACGAGCACTGGTCAGAGCTGACATAGAAGTAAAAACAGATGGAACTTTTGTTGACTGGTGATAACCAGTTATAATACAAAAAACATCACCCAAAACTTAATGTACATGTTTTCTGAGATCTCCACAATTCAGTAAAATATATTTGTTACACTTCTCTGACTTTCTTCACTCTGGCACAGCACCAGTCAGGAACAGCATTAAGAAGAGAGAATCAAAATCAATTTTGACAGTATTTTAAACCTAAGTAGAGCCTAAGTGAATTATGCATCATGACATATTTGCAGTTCTTTTTTACTGCATATGGTTGTGTACAAATGGATAGACGTACATATGTACCCTCAGGTGCTTGAATATATACATGTGTATTAAAAATATGTATATATTTTTAAAATACATACTTATGTCTAAATACATATATCAAAACACAAATATTTTGCTGGCAAGCATAACTGTTTAGAATTTTCCAATCAGTAAACTGAGTATGCTGGTTTTGGAAACTGTAGGTCAGTCTATTACTGATCAAGAATCAGTGAAGAATGCACAAGCACACAGGCACTGTAACCCTGCCTTCCCCATCTCTGTCACGAAGCTCTGAGAATTACTTCAGTAATACTTCAAGGAAGTTTCATGTTGCAGTCACACAAAGAAAATTTTACTAAACTTTAGATATGCAGCATAAAAAAAGGACTGCAAGAAATAGCTGTTGCTGCAAAATACCCCCAGAACAACAACATTAGCAAGCAATAGGCAGAGTTTTTTTCCAATGTGTCAATCATTTTAATTTACTGTGTGTACAGGTGTTCCATCAAAGTTAAAACCACACTGAATTCTGGCTAATTTAAACTTAAATATTTAAACATAGGCCACAGGGAAAAAAAAAAAAAAACAAACACCAAATGTAAGAAAAACCAAAATGATCAGACTTAACTTCATGCAGACAAGTACACCCATTTGAAACTGAGTCTCTCTCTCTGATTTGCAGATGAATACTTTTTTATACTTTTAATGATAATTTTTGCCACAAAGCTTGAAAACTCAGTCTTACCAGTCATTATCATTGCTAAATGCATGCAACATATGTGAATGAAAATAATAATTTTTCTCCAGTAGAAGAGCTGAACAGGCAATATTAAGTTACTTCTTTCTTTATAGTCATGCGAGTAGTCTTACTGGATAACAAACTCTTCATCTAGATGAAGTGTCCTAGCATCTTCTGGCAAGCCCAAGAGTGCCAATCCCCCAATTTTTCATACTGGAAGAGTCCTTAGGGCAACCCATCACTCCCTTACAGCCTGTTGGTAAAGGCAGAAAAGCTGAAGGAGCAAATCAGCAACTCCATCAATCTCCCTAAGGTGCTGGTTGCAACATGGTCCCACATACATTCTCAGCCCAACAAATTTGTCAAAATTCGCTCAGTATACTGTAATCAGTATCTAGCATAAACATGTCTAGGATACCAGACGTTTACCTTCATGGCAAGCCAGGTAGTCTAAGTTAGATATTAAAGACAGCTATTTGTGAAATTATCTTTTCTAAAGAATGGCTTTGAGTGCTAGTTTCTTTCTAGAAGTAAAACATCCAGGAGGTAAACTGCCAGTGTTCCAACAGCCACAACTTTAAAGATTCTCAGTTAAGAGTCATGGTGTTATTACATATCTCGAGTATAATATTAATTGCCTCCTGTCACTGATCAAATCATTGTCCCACTAAATGTTTGCATCAATTAAATATGTACATGCTGTCGTTGTAGGGGTTTTGGTTGGGGTTTTTATTACATTTTTTATTCTACTAATTACACAACACAGGGTAGGAATATTTCTGCCATGTGAATAATAGTTGAAGACATGACATAGAATAATGAATTCACCTGCAGAGTAGATTACTACTTCTTGCTCGCTAAGCAAATAATTTGCTATGTAAATCTATATCTGCACATTTTATCAAATATAGAAAAGGCCTTTTCCTTCCCGAGGAGCAAACAAGATGTTGGCAGGTCATTCCTTAATCATGTTCATTTTTGCTACCCAACCTTCCCCCAAGGCAAGTTCAGAGCTGGCCATCATCTCCATTACAATGTTCCCCACAGTGTAAAATAATATCCAATCCACTTTTTTTGCCCATATTGTGTGTTCTTCTAATGCTTTATCCATAACTGCACCTCCTCTCCTGCTGTACCATCTTTCACCACACAGGGCCTTAAGCCACATATGACAAATATCCCCAAACCAGACTGTTTAATTTGCTTTATAGGTTTAGTATTCTAAAACCATCTTCACAGGGATATATAATTTTCTATCTTTTTTAATCAAATGACTATCTGAGTGATGTGAGGAAGAGTGTAGAACTACCTTTCATTTGAACAGACCAAGATTAATTGTGTCGAGCCAGTATGGACACTCAGTATTTACCATCTGCCATGTATAGAACTATATCATATGTCTAAGGAATTACTATACCATCTGTAGCACTTCTAAGACTCAAAGAATTCATTTGTTGGTTTGTTTATGTCCATAATAAAATAAATGTGAAAGTCATGGTCATCTGTCTCACAGGACAGCAAAATATGCAGCTTGATTTATTTCATTTACATCTCATTTTTTTCATTACAAATGGATACAAACCAAACACCATGTCTGAATATTTTCAGTGTTGTATCTATAATGTGCCAAACCAAAAGCCCAGCCTATATTCCATCTATGCAAATAAAAGTTCAGAAACAGCCTCAGCTTTCATATTCTCTAATATCTCACTCTAGCCCTCCTAGTTGTGGTGTTTTGCTGATGTATTATTACGTGGTCGAGCAGCTGCTATTAGTAACCAACTGTATTCACCTCACGTGTTAGAAACAGCTTTAATTGTTCTCCTAAAGTACATTAATAAATATAAAAAGAAGTTAAATATAGATGAAAAGTTGAACAAAAGAACATACTTGGGTTATTTACAACCTGAAATCATTATGGTTATATCATGAATTCATAGACAACACACAGAGATACAAGAGGTTATTATAAGAACTTCTTTAATACTTTTTTGCTTTAATTCCTTGCACCACAGACCTAGTCATGCTGATAGTGATCTAGGGAATGACTCATCAGAGAAAACAGTCACAGAAGGATTCCCTCCATAGTAGGACATGGAAGATTGACATAGCCCACCCAGAATATGTCTTCCAGTTGTCAAAAACCTAAGTGATAATGTCATGCCTACAGTATCCATGTTAAGTGTTTCATCACATTCATAGTGCTGAAAAACTGACTTAAAGATAGTAATGGGACCTTCATATTATTAAGGACATTTTAAACAGTCCAGAAGGCCTTCTCTCTTCTTAATTATATACAGCATACAAATTTGATTGATCAGATACAGTTACATCTTTTCAATTTAAGTTTTCAAAGATGCAGAAATGTTGTGGGCAAGCCTGTGGGACAATGTGACGCTAAGAAACAGAAGAATAAGCATGAGAAAGAAACTACCTCTCAGAAATATAAATCAAATTACTAAATACTGTATAGATACAGGGGAATATCTGAAATCTTGTATACCCTACATGGTGCTATTACTCCAGGAAAAAAGTGGAGTCCTGAGCTCAAATTTTGGTACTGCCCTGAAGGCTTGAACTGAAAGGTATGACATAAGCTCTATTAGTTGTCTTGATTATTAACCTTTCCAAGATAAGTGAAGGATGCAGTTCCATTTTCTATTTGAATTTCCATTCAAATTAAAGGTTTAAAAACTGCCATTTTAGAACAATATGCAGACATTTCCTGGGACACCAAACCAAGGGAAGTGATTCTAGGCCACGTGTCCTCTTGAACAACAATGAAGGACAATATGTTATAGTACACTCTACCCTCAGCATCACCTACAGCAGATACTTGTAAATTAATACTATGATCAATTAAGGAAAATGAATATAAATGATACGACATATGGCTCTCGCAGCCGTCTAGTTAGAATGCATGATTGGTCACAGAGCAACACAGATTTAGCTAGAGAATTAATTCCAGTTAAGTAGGTTCTTACAACTCTACTAGTTTCTCAGTTCAAGGTCTCACAGCTTGTACAAGATTTATCAGACTTAAAATAGCAATTTACCAAAGTATGAAAGAAGAGTAAATTTATGGTCACACTATGATAGATCTGTTGTACCAGTAGGAGTTCCTCTTGGTAGAAACAACTAGTGTACCAAGTGTTTCTTTGGTCGCAGGCACAGTAACTTATCTGTGCCATAGTCGGTTTGCTACTACCTCCTACGCAGTACCTCCTTTGGGTAATCCAAACACCAAGCATCACCAGAAAATCAACCAGCACTGACTTCTTTCAAAGGAAGTCTTCCTTCCTTTATAGCAAAGGAAAAAAAGGAGAAAAAGGAAATCTCTTTTGGCCCTTCACTGGTGAAAAAAACACAGGCTCTGCTATCATAATCACCTGTCACTATCAAAATAATCTATGTAGAATTATAATATTTACACTGGAAAGGCCTTATTCTTTTTCTCTCTGGCAGGTATTTACCACCAGTTTTTCTCTTGTCCTTTATTGCATTCCAGAGTTAACTGTATGATACCATATTCTTTATTTACAGTATTAACAAACAGTGTCTTGATGCTGTTGCAAGTATAATCAGTATTAAAATAATGTTAATTTGTTGAGTGAAATGCTGTAGTCTTAACTATGGGAAGCCCTTAGTACTTCAGAGAATACATGTCCCTGTCCTTATGACAAATTATAATGTCTTTTTTGCCTACTACAGACTTCATTGGCAGCATCTTAGGGTATGGGTGTGTTAGTGTTCCCTCTGTTCAGGTCTTTTCATTGTTCTGCGGTACAAAGAGAGAGGGGAGCTCTAGCAACCTAAATATACTAAATGAGTAGTATCCTTCATTACTTTCTGATGTTACTGTTATATGACACCATTTCCACAAGTTGACAATATTAACTACGAAGCATTGCAAACACAGGGCAATGATCTAACAGCTATATAGCATAAACTGCCTGGAATCAGCTATGCCACACCCATCTTCCTTCCCCACGCCCCCACTCACTCCCCTCCCTCCCAGAATACCAAAACCAGAGATTTCCATTGTTTGTTCACCAGAAATTTAATTAAATTAGATATCATTAGAAATCTGTCGTGCAATTTCTTCATTATAATTAGAGCCAGACATCATAAAACAAGACCTCACCAAAGGCAGCTCAAGTGTCCATACATTTGAAATTTGGAAAGAGATTACATGTTGCGGGGGGTGGGGGGAGGCTGACAACAGATGGTAACAGTGTCTTCATAATGGATTGAAACAAAGCCACAGAGCAGAAACCCCTAAGTGTACAGTCCTGAAGTGTTCTGGATATACATTCAATTTGTATTGTATTCACGTATTTTTCTCAAGTTACATATATATTTTTTATATTTTTGGGAAGAACTATATAAATTTCTATTACCCAAGTTCTCAACAGGGTCTGTTAGCTGCTCGTGTAAAACTCACAATCAACAAAACCAAGTTATATCATTTAAGATATGGACGTTTTCTGAAAGCTGAAACCTTAAACATTTCAGGAATTCCATTATTTATAATTCTGTCGATATCTAAGCATTTCAACGAGCTTACCTGTGTGTGCAGACTGTATTTTCCGAAATATGGTATAACTATACTATGTTGAAATATGTTTTAAGTGTATTTACATTCATTTTAATTGGGGTTTTTTGTTAGTCTGTATTTTTCCCTTTTTTGGAGGGGAAACGTGACAGTTTTCTGGCACAGGATTGTTTCAGACACATGACAGCACAAAAGCACCACAGATGTCAGGATTGTGTCATTATGGAAACAAATTCTACATCTCCAGTGGAAGCATCCCTGTTAATTTTTTTGCTCAAAACCACTGCCTGCTATCTGCTCCGGATTGCCCTGAATAATCTGTTAAATTTCCACTGGGTCTAAGGTATCTTTATGTCTTCACAAATCAGTTTGCCGAGATTCAGTATGTTTTACCCTGGGCACATTTATCCTATAACAATGACTTCCTGTTGTGAAGCAGAACTAAAGAGAACTATTTGTCTGTGTGCAGTTAAGGCCTTGAACACAGACTGCCACTATTCTCATAGCCTTTAATTGTTTGTGAGCAAAACCCCTGCTTCACAAACTGCTACTCCTCTTTTTATAGTGTAATTTAGAGAAAAAGAAAATATTGGTGAGCTGTTTCTTAATTTAATGGACTTACTATATTCTACTACCAGCTGCCAAATAATTTGTAGAGATGCATTATCATTTTGTGAATGTGCCCTAAGAGAAAGACAACAGTAGAAAGGCTGTTTGTTAAGTGTATGACAAAGAAAAACAAACATTGTCTTCTGGAAAGCAATTAAAATAGATAATTTCTCTTGGGTATGGATTAATTAGCAGAGAAATACAAGTAGCATTTTAATTTAACCTCAGAAAAAAAAATAATAAAATCACTAATTAATACAATAGTCTCAGTACAGTACCATATAATTGAATGCTTAATCACTAAAGTTCAATGTAAAGGCTGGCTTTACGTTCAACATTTAGATCGTTCTCCAGTGTTACTTTTCAAACACCCTCAAACATATCTATTCCTACAGTTTTGATTTAGACCTCTCTCCATTTCAGTACCTTAACTCAGAGCTGGGGTGCTTTACTTCCGATTCAGGGACCTGTATTTCTACCACCAATTCAGTCTTGGCACTTAGTATGTGGATGGGTATCCGCAGGCAATTCACCACCTGAATTCCTCTGTAGATTAATTTTGTGCTTGTTCTTAGACAGCATATAATACATGCCAAGGTGATTAAAATTTCAAAAATTCAGGAGAAAAAACAGAGACAACGTACTTTATAGAAGAGTCTGGTAACTGCAGCACTCACTGACAATGGAGGAGCTCTGAGCTTCCTTTCCTGGATTTAAGGATTATTTCAGATAAAGCAGGCCAAAGCGTTTGTCCCTCTAATTCTCTCCCACTTCAAAGGGACCACCAAAACCCCTACACTTCTGAACTTGTTCATTTTGAAGTAATAAAGTTTTGTTTCTCATAAAGACCTAGCTTCTGTGTAACACAACTGCCAGGAGACAACCACATGGCCATCATGCCCTACCAAGTAGTGCTTTGTCTGTCCTACCATGCCCCTGGGGCATCTGAAGCTGGATATCCTATACTCTCACATGCAGAGTGTCACATAAAAGAAATTAAAAATTCCCCTGGATAAAATAATATTTTAAAAGGATAGATGGGTGTAGAGATGTTATTGACACATAGCCTAAGCTACCTAGACTCCTTACGACAAACCAACAAAAAGATTGCCTTAGGAATATCTGCTGGCTAGCAATTTATATCTCCTGATTTATTTCAAATAAAGATTTCTGCTGGAAAGCTTTAGGCATCCTGACTTCACCAAGTGATTGTTGTGAATCTCACTTCAAAGTCCTGAACTTTTTTTCTACTATGTATAGAAAGCACGGCATTCAGAAATAAAGGTTTCTCAGGCTGAATCGCAACAAGTAGCTGAAAGCGCTTTATTTTCAAACCCAGAAGGCCAGACAGATCCCGGGCTGCATGACGAGAAGCATGACCAGCTGGTCGAGGGAGGTGATTCTGCCCTTCTACTCTGCTCCCACCTGGAGTACTGCATCCAAGTCTGGTCCACACAATGCAAGAAGGACGCTGAGCTGTTGGAGCAAGTCCAGAGGAGAGCCACGAAGATTATCAGAGGGCTGGAACACCTCCCCTAAGAGGACAGGCTGAGAGAGCTGGGGTGGTTCAACCTGGAGAAGACAAGGCTCTAGGAGGACTTTATAGCAGCCCTCCAGTACCTGAACAGGGCCAACAGGAAAGATGGAGAGGGGCTTTTTACTAGGTCATGTAGCTACAGTACAAGGGGTAATGGATTTAAACTGGAAGAGGGCAGATTTAGACCAGATATTAGGAAGAAATTCTTTACTGTCAGGGTGGTGAGACACTGGAGCAGGATGCCCAGGGAAGTTGTGGATGCCCCACAACTGTTTGAGTGGCTTTCAACAGTTACATTTTTTACACAGGGAATCTGATGCAAAAAATTTCTCCAATAGTCTGTCATCTCACAGTCCTTCTAATTTTAATAGAAAAAGCAAAATTAATTCAACCTGAAATATTTTATCAGGTCACTGCATTTTATTATGTGTCTTTCTTTACATAGTTAATAATATTTAGAAGCTGCTCAGGAATGGAAAAAAAATGCCATTGTTTTAAAGTGTTGTAAAAAAATTTTTTTGGTAATGATTACATTATTCTTCTGTTCCTGATTTTTGTCTTCAAATACATAGTTGGTACGATATAGCAGACAACTTTTCGTCCTTCTGGTTCATGACTTCTTATGGAAATTATCAGTGCTGAAAGTAAACGTAAAACTTAAACAATGTTTTGAGTTTATATCTAATATGTTTATTTTTCTAATCCTAGCCAGCCTATCTTAGCATGGAAAGATCCATTTAGATTTCACTGAGACACTTATTTGTATAATATCATCAGAATCGGATTCAGTAAAATTAAGTGTATTCTTCCCCGTTCGAAAATCATTGTACAAAGCAAAAAGAGTGGTCTGATTTGCTTTTAGATGCATGGTACCTTAAGAAAGGGTATGTAGACTCTTAGAAAGCTGCTGAAAATGCCATATTTATGAAAAAAGTGCAGTATTATTAATCAACAATGCCTAAATAACCTTGATGTGACACTTAAATCTCATTATTTTGCTCTAGTAGACACCTATGGCACCTTTGTTGTCCCACTGCTATAATACTGCGTATATTATTTACAAAGCCTTTTGCTTTTCAGGGAAGTATCACCTACCTATGTATGAAAAGTATTGCATTACAGTGAAGAGTTTAAAAATCTAATTAGAAAGTTAAAGCTAGATTAAAGCAACTCTGTTACTTTGTATTTCTTTTTATGAACTGTTTTTTCTCCTTGAATTCCCTTTTCAGGGATCCCAAATATAATGAGGGTGGAAAAAGGTTTATTATTCTCAATATCTCAGTAATAAATTATCATAACTTTGTTAGTGATGATTTAGAATCCATCTCATTATTTTGAATCAGTAATGCAATTAGTGTCAATGTGATTTCTGGCAGGTGAACCCCGGGTTAAAAAAATCTCAAAGTTTTTATTTTTTTCTCAGTTTAATGGTCTCCTCCCTGCATTTATTTATACATTTATTTTCTTCTTTATTAACTCAATTTGGTCTCCACAAAAAATCAAACAGAAGACTCATTTAGATATCTGATCTTACTAATATGGAAATATCCCTGTGACAGCAATAATTTCATTAAAGACCCATTGAAAGCTGTTGCAAATGATCTTTTTTTTAGCGTTACCATTTCTAAGTAAAAAATTTCAAAACAACACATTATATTTCTTTTTTTTTTTTGTCTTAAGCCAGTAACAGATGCCATTTCACAATTATATTATCATGACAAATAAAAAAGGGAGGCTGATTCCTCCACTTGGTTTCCCGTCTGGGTAATTAAAAGCAGCCAAGTGCTACACTAGCCAAATTAAAAAACATTAAACTAATTCTCTGAATTTATACAGTATTACACTATTATTTTTCTGTCCTCATGAAAATTACTTCCTGGGGAAAATTCTGAGGAGAAGTCTTGATGTGATTACACATGTTAATTCCTGTTGATGGCAGTTCTCCTGTGAAAACAGCCCAGCACTGCTCACAGGGTGCCTTCTTCCTTCCTGCACTGGCCCAGGGAATGAATGTGCACACAGGGAAAAAATCCCGCTGTTGATGGGAGTGTCATACCTCATAATTCAGAGACAATTGGGCTACAGTATAGATCTTCTTTGCACAGGCAGTCTTGTGTCTACACTGGTGAAATTAACAGTGCCGAGAAACTGATAAAAGGGTCCATGGCACGATTTTTGGCTTGTTCAACTGACAGTCTCAAACAAGTTCCATGAAAGTTGCAGGAGTTAGTCTTGGCCATAGACTTTCCCAGTGGTCAGTTTGGGTGAGACTGGTCTGTTTCAGTGGGAAAGAGAGCTTAATAACACAGATTTTGCTGTAGTGTGACAGGTAGACTCAGCATCAGAAAACAGACACTTCAGTTAAAGCCACCACTAAGCTTAAGAAGAAATCTTAACTTCTTTTCCTCATTAATTTATTCTGAGATCCATCAGAACACCTAGAAAGCAAAGTTCTTGTTCTCTGTCCTGCTCTGATTTTAATAGCCTGTATTGTATCTTAATTGATTTTTCTCCTCCAAAGCCAACCAAGCTTTCAAAGGCTGGTTATTACACATTGCTATAAAGTAAATTGCAAGGTGTCAGTATAATTTCTTGTTGATGTGACATGAATACCAAGGACTGAAAGACATCTTGGCTATATGACAGTGTTTACCTGGCATAAATGAGTAAGGTTTTCCCTTTGTAACCTATAAGTCTGACTTGGTTCTCACACCAAATCAAGAAGAAGAATTCTTCAGTCTGTGAAACTTCAGAGATGTACAGGCAAAATATCTTCCTTTCATTTCGTCACAACTCACTGCAGTTAACACCCATCATGTCCACAAGGTGAAACCACTAAAAAAAATGTTGTCCTGTTCAAGGGAGTTGAGGAGGCCTAGGGTATGTGGGTTTGTGGGTTTTTTTAAACAGATATGTGTTTAGGTGGCAAAAAAAATAATTGGCTTAGTTTTTTTTCTGTATTTATTAGTGTTTCCTTTCAATGGTTAATAGAACAATAATCATTTAAATATGTACATGATCTGGACATTTATTCCTAATACAGCTAATAGGGGGAAAAGCTATTTGTGTAACTTGTCAACACAGAGATATAAGACGTCTTTAATTTATTTTTCTACATTATAGATGAAAACCCTCTTTCGAAGCATTATTGTAAGCATTATGCATTGTAACCAATGTAAGGTGACAAGAAGGGGACCAGAATAAGAAGTGAAGGGGAAGAAAGCTTGAGAATAACTCTCCTGAGCATTAGATGAAGATATCCTTTGGTCTGCCCACATAAATGTTCATTATTAAGTTTCACTTTTACTTTTATATTGATATAAAGACCATAAATATTGCATGAGATCCTCATCTCTTGTAGAGGTGAATGTCAGACACATATTCTCACACATCTGCACTAGCTTCTATCACTTGCAGTAAGAACTGAGACTGATTTCCTACAGCTAAGTTCTTCATGGCATATTACACTTCAAAATTTGTTTAATGTAATACTCAGAAACAGCAGTCTGGCATCTTTATTACCTCTAAAATAAAAGTATATAGTCCATAGCAAAAAAATAAAGCCCAATAAAACAAATTATATGTGAGCACAAACAGAAAGAGAATTATTTTCTGAGAACATGAACAAAGGACAGTTTGAAGTCAGAAAAAACCCTTCAACAATATGAAGACGGAGGAGGAAAAAAGACAATTCCTTCAATCAAAGCAAATTGCCCCAACCCAGTCTGTTTTATCTAATTTTCACTGCGGGATTTTGCCACTAAGGTTTTTCAGGATTTGAGATAATACAGAGCTTAGCCTTAACAAAAAAGAGGCTACTACTGCTTTCTGCGCTGGAACTATAAAATAATCCTCTAACTAGCTTTGTCTACGGATCAAATGACACCTTCAGCTACAGTATCAGCAGCATAAACCTGAAGGAACAGCTATTACACGCTGTTGTTCCAGTAATGCATGCATTAGTATCCCTAAGGGTGTATTTATGGGGGTAGACCAAATTATTCCAGAGGAGCTATAACTGTCTTTTAAATCAATGATGCATGCACTAAGGAGTCCCTAAGCACTCATTGACAGCGTCATGCCAAACAGCTCCCTTGAGACCTGCACTGATGGAGATCTTCCATCTTCAATGGTAGATAGGAAACCTGGCTACAGCAACCTGGCTGCAGAACCACCTCTGTTAAGCTGCAGTCACCCTGATCCTCAATATTAGTACCAAATGAAAAATTCTACTCGCAAATGTAGATTCTGAAAAACTTACTTTACTGTAATATCCAGTATCTGCTCCAGAATAAAATTCAAGGAAGTAAAAGTACTAACATGAAAATTCTGTTATTTTTTAATTAAGCAACATTTTAAAGCAATGGTCCTCAAAAGTAAGAGGAAAAGGTACCAACTTATTTATAAACTGTCTTTCAAAACAGGTAGAATATTTATAACCTTCTTGGAGCTTAGTAAAATTCTGTCTTTCCCCCTTGTTCTGAACTAGCTTAAAGGAGCTGAAACACATGCACACAACACACATACAAAGTTTCTAGATTTTTCCCCCAAAGACAGAACCAGGAGAAGTTACATAAAATCACGCTG
>VZTO01006992.1:0-71092 GCA_013400615.1 Syrrhaptes paradoxus
CAGAAAAACTTGCACTTCTGTCTTTCTGCTACTTGGAATGCAAATCTTTCAGGGCTTCTCTTTTCAGGTAGTGGTATTGCCAGACACATGGGTGCTACTAGTAAAAAAAGAATAGAAATATGTAGATTAGTAGCGTTACTGCAGCACGCTGGTAAAATAAATGCTCAGCAGCAAGAAATGACAGTGCCACAAAGGTGTTGCCCTTCTCACTTATGCTTTTTGCAGTCTGAAGAACTTTTGAGCACAGCACTCGCAAAGATGATTATTTTTCTTCCGGGAGATATGAAACAAAGTACAGATGACCCCCATCTGGAAATGACTGAGATCAGCTAGCTCATATACCTTGGAAAATGTTCCCTGATCTGCAAGGTACTTTGCTGTGATTCATAGTTGATCAGGGAAATGTTGGATGTGTCTGACATCCTGACAGCAAACCCCCACGTTCTTTTAAAAGCTGTGCAATAATTTTGTTAATCTGGATTTCAGTTTCAATTGCTGAGCTAGCCGTGGTAACATTTGGATCTCCAGTGGCAATAGCAGGACTTCTAAGTCATAAGAATTTTAAAAGTTTATTGGAATTTTATTTCTAAATGACAAGCAGACGAGTGTGCCTATATCTTAGAAGTACTGTAAGGCTCAGGGATTTTTGTTTCAAACACTGATGTGTAAGAAATGAGTAGAAGTAACAGAAGTTTGGAATGATTCATTGAGAAAATGGTGCTTCCCCTCAAAAAGCTGGACTAAACTGCTTGAAAATGTTTCTTCTGTCCTGTGTGCAAAATGGTGGAGTGTCCTGCAATTGTGGGAGCCCTCTGGACTTGGGTTTGCTTGTGTAGCCTCAGTGACTCCAGCAGCATTGTAGTATCATTCGATGGTGTTGTTTTTACTTGCCTTAAACGATTGGTGTCTTAGTCATGTTCCTGGTGGAAGGAAAAGAGAGGAAAGCAGAGGGAGAGCCAAAAACTAATTACTGATATAGAAAAAAAATCCTCCTGAACCAACTAACCAAAATCTCAAACCAAAACACAACCCAAAACAAAGTAACCCTAGAAATACGAAACTCAAAACACCAGGTAAAACATGTGGAGAGGGTACAAGCAGTGACAACACTGTGCTGAGTGATGTATGTAAAACATGCCTCCCCTTAGTATATTGTAACTACAACTGTGGGTAATGGTTCTCCTCTTATATCCCTTTGTAAAACCTTTAACGTCCCTTTCTCTAGTTTAACTTGAAGTTATTGATTGCTTTAGTCTTTCTTTTATTTATATGGTGGTTATTATTGTTTAATTTATGTCATAGCCATTGGCATGCACTGTGCTCACTTTTTTTCCATCCAGTTTGAAGTCTTGGCACATTCAAGCTCAATGGAGTCCTACAGAAACCTACTGTCTATTTCCCAATGTCCTGCAGGGAAAACAGTGGCACAGCTAGGTTCTCCTGGTGATCTGCCCAGGGAGTACAGTACTGCTGGCAAATATTGTAAATGTGGCTCATAGAGGATATTGCAGTTTTGACTGCCCGATAAAAAAGTATACTACTTTTCTTTATTGTAAGCTTTTTAAAAAGCTTATAAGTGTTCTTCACTCCTCCCATATAAGCATGAGGGGTATACATGCTTATCTATGTATACATCAGAAAAAATTATTTTATTTGAAGTGTTGAGACCATTGTAAGTTACAGAAACTTATCTTTCATTTTGTTTCTTCTTGTCTTCCTCTGAGTAGTCACAAATTAAAGTATCTTTACCTGTAATGGATGTTTATTGTTGTTATGCCTAAAAAAGCCCATTTAAAGAACCATATGCTTAATTTCAGGTGATTTGTTTATATTTGTTGAATATTTCTGGGGCTGAGTTTTCCACTTTGAGCTCATGTTAAAGGAATTGTTTTGTTTTGATTTTTTTTTTTTTTTTAATAGGTAAAGATAGAGTTTTCAACACCCCCTTGTGTGAGCAAGGAATTGTTGGCTTTGGTATTGGAGTTGCTGTTGCCGGTGCTACAGCCATTGCAGAAATTCAGTTTGCAGATTACATTTTCCCAGCATTTGATCAGGTTTGTACTATTACATGTGAGAGAAGTAAAAAGAAATCTTATGACTGTCTAAATGACTCTTCTGTTAGCATTAATGCTTGGTTTGAAGATGTAATGTTTGCAAATATATCCGCAGCTGTATGACTAATATTTATGCATGCTTTAAGTAAACAGGAAGCAAGGCCACTTTGAAAGCTGATTAAATAATGGAGATTAAAAATGTGGTTTGAAGCAAATGTCTCTTTGTTTTTATTTTTTTTAGTAGTGGCTGTAGCAGCCTTAAATTACTCAGCTGTGTCTTCCCAACACATCTATCACTTCTCTATGCTTCTGCAGCTGGCCGTGTGTCCACAGGACAAACTACAGATTTGAACTGGGCTGATTGACAGCATGGGAATGGGGAAACAACTGGGTTATAGGGCTGCTCTAATTTTAACACACTAAATTATTGCCTCGTTTGCCTTGGAAAATGTTTGCCTTTCCACTGACTTGCAGGATTCCTTTGCTTCTAATTTCATCCTCTGAATCCCATGAATGGTGCAGATGCTGTAGTTACATCTTATGTATTGTAGGGGCTTAATGATGCATAACAAAAGGTGTTGGACTGAATGTTACTTTTGTGTATGAATCTTCCCAGATTGTTAACGAAGCAGCAAAATATCGTTACCGCTCTGGAGATCTGTTTAATTGTGGAAACCTCACCATCAGAGCCCCCTGGGGCTGTGTGGGTCATGGTGCGCTATATCACTCTCAAAGTCCAGAAGCCTTTTTTGCTCACTGCCAGGAATTTTTAAAATNAAGAAGAATGGAAGTCCAAGTCTACAACAAAAAATCTGAATATGTTAATGAAAAGCTTTTTTAGAAGTTTTCAAGTTATTAAAGTTAGATATTTGAGAAATGGAATGCATTTTTTGTCTTTGGGTGTTCTTTGTGATTTTTGAGGTGTTCCTTTTCTGAACATGTTTCCTGATATAGACAAAAGCAATCCACAAAGTCTTTTGCCAGGTAATTGAATAAAATTGTTCTTGAGCTTGTTTAAAAGCTAGAGTAGTTTTTTTATCATGTGGATAACTTGATAACAAGATAATTTATATGTTTAAGATACTGACACCAAGTCTAGCTAATGTATGCTGATCTTGTTGGTCAATCTCAAATGTTTATGTACTGAGCCAAGTGCTGAGATTTAGTGGTTCACTCTGGTGATTAAAACTCGTTCTAATTCATAGCAACCTGGTACTACTGTGTTTAGTCTTCTGAATAAATTAAGTCAGAATTTTATTTAAACACTCAAGATAATTTCATTTCTTTTTCTCTCATCTCTGGTCTTTCTTTTCGTTTTTTCACTTTCCTTCACTTTTTCTTGGGTAAAGTGCTTAAATACGTTGCTCCCACTAACAGCTGTCAGTTAAAGGGCACATCAAATTCTGTGGAACCGACGGAACAATATACTAGTTTTTGATGCACAGAGGAAGTATTTTAGACTATTTTGAATTTTGCATCTTTGTGAAAACAATGCTGTTCCTTAAATATTTTTTTTTCAAAGCTGTTCATTCATGTAGTTAATAACATTTGAGACTTTATCTTCAGGGTTGCAGATCTTTTTTTTTGAATTAATTCAAACCCAGCCCTTAGCAGATGAATCCAGAAATGTAAATGAACTCATGGTTCAGATGCACTTGCAAAAGTCCCATATCTATGCACGTTTTCTCCAAATTACAGGAGGAAAGGCCGTGTATTACAAGCTGGAAAGGGTAAGATTGATCTTTGGGGAGAATGGTTTTCAAAACTTCCCTCTTATTAAACTCTGTGGCAGGTTCCTGACTTAAGATTTTTATTTTGTGTTTTTCATAAGTGAAAGATGAGGTTTGGATTTTCCAAGCAAAAAGGAGTTTGCACAGCTTTGGCTGTTCAAGGGAAGGATTATAATCATTAGTGCTTAAGACAAGGCTTGTTGGGGTGATGAGGACATTGCTAGATGGTTGTATCTTATGTCTTCAAGGATCAGACTGTCTTCCAAAATTACTGTGGTGACTCTCTCCATTCCATTGTAAGACTGCTCCAGAATATTTGCTGTCAGGGCTACAAGCTTTCTCTTCATTTCCAGCCTAAATTTGTTCCTGATTAACTTGTATATTTAACTTCTCTGTCCTTCATCTTCCCTTTCATATGCTAAGAGTACAATTGTTTTTCCTTTAGCCTTTGTTCTGTTAGACTAAACAAATCAAACTATCAAAGAGATGGTAGTTTCTGAAGCTCTTTTGTCATCATTTTGTTATAATTTGTTTCATTAATTTTCTTTCAGAACAGTTGATATAGCCATGAAGTATTCCAGCTGAGTTTCTAGCAGTGATTTTTTGCAATAGCACTAACACTTTCTTGACTATATTATTACACTTTTTTAAGGGTTGTACTGCAGAGTGCCCTAGTCATCCTTTGTGCAGATGATAAACTCAGATCTGAATTTCTTCTGCTGTGTTCTAAATTTATAATAAAAATCCTTAAGTGTGTGACTTTTCAGTATATGTTGTTCAGTTTGCTTTTGCTTCTGTCAGTCGTGTCCTCAATGTACGCTGGGTCTCTTCGGTATAATCTTTTGTAGTGGTAGTGACCCTCAGCCTTTGAATACTTTTCATTACCATGTTCTGACTTAAAATTCTAAATGAATCGGGTAAATAAAGTCTGTCCTAAAAATGATGCTTAAGGAGCTGCACTGGTAACATCCATCAGTTGGGTAATTTCCCATGTGTCTGGTACCAGCTGCTTTGGTGAAATATTCTCGCTTGTTTAGAAGAATCACTTATCACTTACCAAATTGGTGTTCTGTGATAGCAGATTTAAGCTGTGTTTTGACTCTTTTATATTACTTTTACATAATTAAGTGTTCTTATACTCAAAAAATATTTTGAAGCCTTGGAAACTTGTGTAGGCAGCAAGTCAACGCCTGTAATTACCTGGAATTTTTTTTTTTTTGTTCTTTGAAGAAGTTCTACAGCTCATGTTTTCAGTCAGAGGGTACCTCTTTGTTTGCTAGCAGACTTCATGCTGCATGTGCCAGATCTTGGAGATGTCTGGCATGTAAATTAACTGGTCCTTCTGATTTGAGGAAATTGAGCTCTTGGGTTCTGTTTTCATTTAAACTGTGATAATTTGATAATTTTTTGTTCATAATCAACATTCTCTTAGATCGTCCAGAGTTAACTCTTCTGTTGGCAAATCAGTTATACTTTTCCCTTCTCAGAATTCAGATTACATCTGGAGGCCTTGCTTGCTTTTCTCTTGGCCTGATAATAGTTTCAGATATTTTTTTGTTATTTCTTCATTTCCAAGATCAACAGATTCCAGGCTTCCCCAATAAGCAAAGGACGTCAACTTTCAATAGCTATTTCCTTTTACAGATTTCAAAACTTACTGCATGAAGCCTGAATACCTTCTAGGCCTTCTCTGATGAATCTTTGCCCAAGCAACCGAGGATCACTCAGCTGAACTTTTTTGTCATNTATACTCAAAAAATATTTTGAAGCCTTGGAAACTTGTGTAGGCAGCAAGTCAACGCCTGTAATTACCTGGAATTTTTTTTTTTTTGTTCTTTGAAGAAGTTCTACAGCTCATGTTTTCAGTCAGAGGGTACCTCTTTGTTTGCTAGCAGACTTCATGCTGCATGTGCCAGATCTTGGAGATGTCTGGCATGTAAATTAACTGGTCCTTCTGATTTGAGGAAATTGAGCTCTTGGGTTCTGTTTTCATTTAAACTGTGATAATTTGATAATTTTTTGTTCATAATCAACATTCTCTTAGATCGTCCAGAGTTAACTCTTCTGTTGGCAAATCAGTTATACTTTTCCCTTCTCAGAATTCAGATTACATCTGGAGGCCTTGCTTGCTTTTCTCTTGGCTTGATAATAGTTTCAGATATTTTTTTGTTATTTCTTCATTTCCAAGATCAACAGATTCCAGGCTTCCCCAATAAGCAAAGGACGTCAACTTTCAATAGCTATTTCCTTTTACAGATTTCAAAACGTACTGCATGAAGCCTGAATACCTTCTAGGCCTTCTCTGATGAATCTTTGCCCAAGCAACCGAGGATCACTCAGCTGAACTTTTTTGTCATACATCTACGTTAATTTTACTAAACTAGCATTTCAATATTTTTTTAACCTGACTTTCTTCTGTTCCTTTTATCTCAAAATGTTGTTGTTAACATGCTAGTTCTACCTCGTTGGAGGGGAGTCCGTTAGTATTTTAATCACGGTGTAGAGGGGAACTATTCAAGCCTCATGAATGAAGAAAATAAAATTCAGAATTTGGAGTGTGTGTGTTGGTAACATAGCACTGGTGTTAATTCACTTTGTAAGAACTGTTCAATCTGTGTATTTAAAGCAAATAATTACTTAGGTTTTAATATTAATTGAGGAAGCTTGTAGCAGAATTGCTGTTTAAATAAACTATTTTAAAATATTTTTACAGATTGTTATTCCAAGGAGTCCTCTTCAGGCCAAAGGACTGCTGCTGTCATGCATAGAGGATAAAAATCCATGCATATTTTTTGAACCTAAAATACTTTACAGAGCTGCAGGTAAAGCTTTATAATGCTGTATTTTCCAATAAAGCAACACACATTTTTTTTTTCACAAGTATGTTGATAAATCATAGCTAAACCAATACTGTAACAGAAGTATTGACTTGTGCTTGTTTTGTCTCTTGCTGTGTTTGGGGGTTGTGTTTTTAGAGGAATTGTGAAAATGGAATAAGATCTCTAAATTTGGCTGCAAAGATAGATGAATGTTTACAGTCTGATTCATACGCAGTTAACTTTGGAAGTGGAATGCTTCGTACAGTTGGGTTAAAAAAAAATAGAACTAAGAGGCATTATCCTTTACCAAATTACAGTATAAATTTGACAGAAGTTAAACTGCTTTCTTTTTGGTAGCTCTAGATACTAAAATAACTTTCCAGATCAGTTTTTATTTTTTTGTCCGAAATAATTGAACATCACTATTACCATTTTCCCAAAGTTAAAACATCTTTGAAGTGTTTAATTTCTAAAAATCTTGAAAATCTGCCCCTTAGATTTGAATATTATGTGAAAGGAAGTTTGTGTTTGCCAATAATTTTTCATTTTTTTTAGTCATAGTGAACTTTTTGGTACAAAGAAGTTTTAACAGCTATCATTATGTGTAACTTATAAGAACAGAGTAATCTGAAGATGATAATGTTTGAGTTGGTTATAGAAATTATTACTACTTTGGACTAGAGAAACTGGACTGAGAGTAGATAGTGGATGAAAACGAATTTTGCATGTGGAGATAGGCAGAGTGATTGGATGAGCAACTGATAAAATAGAACTCAAGCCATCACTTACCTTCAGCATTTCTATCTCCTATAACTTTATATACCAGCTATGCTTCAGTCCATCAATGCAATTAATGATTTGACTCTGTGTGTGGATTTAAGTTGGGTGAAGGACAAAATGTTTGTATTTTACTTTGGACCTTTTAACAGCACTTTTCAATTTTGCTAGTAAATTTATCTTCTTCCTGAGAAGAGAACCAAAGAATAACAAGAGAAAGATTTGGAAAAAAGACATTGAAACTACAAAAAAGTAGCAGAATAGCTCAGGAACAATCAGGGTATTTACAGGGAAACTGCTTATTTGCTTTTATACAATGGTTTAGCAATGTGTTTTTAAAAGTGCAGCTGTTCTTAGTGTGGTGTGATGTACCCAAGGGTTATTGCGTTCCTTAAGTTCAGTGTGTTTTGAGCTTACTGAAATTTAGTGATAAAGACCTCTGACCATTCATTGAGATGGTGTAGTAGTTTAGAAAATGAACTTGAGTCTTAAAGTCCTGCTAAGCAAAAAAAAAAAAAAAAAGGAATTTCAAATTCCTGTACCTTTAAAACAATCTTTTTTTTTTTTTTTTTTCCCCAGTATTTACCAGTCACAAATAGAGACTGTAGAGCTAATAAAATACTTGCTTTCACAGTGGAATGAATGGCTGCACATCAATATCACAAAGCTTTTGAGAACGTAGGGAGGTTTTTGTGTTAGAGAAAATGACTTGTAAAGCAATTGCTGGATCATCTTGTGGACATAAATCAGCCTCATGAATGAAATCTTGAGTAAAGATGTGCTGAAATAGTGGCTAATGTGGTTTGTGTGCTGGTCAATAACCAACCACAGTGGTGCTGCAAGATAATGTTGGCATGAAAGACTGGGATTTCTTCCTGTGTTCTGATGGCCTGATTTTTAGAGATCATCCTGACATTTTTTTTGTCTTAAAATTTCTAAGAACATCAGTTGAGTGATCTGGGCTCAAATTTGTAGTACATTTGTGTCAACGTGTGAAGGATTGTGACAGGTAACGTCATTCGTTTTGAGACAGTTTTGAGTGGACTGTTTATTATTTCTCCAATAAAAAGCATGAATATTTTATTCTGTGGAAGAGTTGTGATGTTCCTTTTATTTTCATTGAAAACCTTTCCCTCTGGTATCATTAGTTCATCATAACTGTTTAGCTGTCCTTTGTGGGTTGGATCAGTTTGAACTGGAAGAAGAGTGGCATCTGGGATTTTCTCCTGGAAAATCAAGTCTATTTTAGAGTTTCTTATGCTGCTGGCTGTGCTCAGGGTATCTTGTAATTTCACCATAGAAACAAAGTGGCCTGGTGAGTTCAGAAATGGACCAGGATCATCACTGTTGTTTGGACCAGAGGCAGCAGCAATAAGACACAAGCCTGATAAACAAGAACAGGATAAAAGGTGGAAAGACAGTTGCATTTGTAAAATCCTTCTTATGTTTTGAGCAGAGCAAGTTTTTATAATATCCCATGAGTGTGGTGATTCTAGCAGGAGAGAGAAGATAGTACAGATTCAGAAATTCACTTGCACAGTAAGCTTGAACTATGTGTTTCATGTTTCTTTCCATGAGTATCTCAAAATACTACAGGCTTTCCAACATGTAGCCTTTCCAAAACAAGAAGACAAAATGGTATTGGGTGTCCTCTGTTGCTTTATTTATCTCTGCTTTAATTCTTTTTTAGGGGGGGCAGGATGGGGGGAGGTAGGTTACATTCCCCTTACCCTGATCAGTAATTGGGACTGAGCAGGTTTGGTTCTTCTTACTGCCTCCCTCATCATTTGTTGGTTAGGTTTGTGTCCTTGCGTGTTCTTTCTTACAGCTTCTCCCTCTTCCTGTTATCTCCTTTTGCATCGAAAAGTCTAGACACCCTTAAGGGAGCAGATGCTCACTCCCTTCACATAACCTTACAGTGGGCATTAGATGTTTTGTGTATGTTAGTTTGCCTTGTGTAAAATTAGAACGGACTAAAGACATGTAAGGCTTTCTGGGTAAAAGTCCAGAGTTGAACGGACAGGTACGCGTACAGAGAGAGAATTCTGTTGCTGGTTAACTTATGAGATTATAATGTTATGGAAAGTGCTGTAGTGATATCCCCCTAAATGTCAGACATACTAAGATAATATCTGAATTAAAAAGAAAAAGGAGGCTTTGATTTATAAAAAGTAGTTAACAGCCTGTGCAGTGTCAAGAGCACATAATGATTATGAATCAAAGGAGAAGATGAGTCACCTTGACATTATCAGGTTTAGACATCTTGTGGAGAACCCACTCTGATGTTTTTTGACCTTTTCAGTTTCATTTAATTGTACTATATATGACATTGGGGGTCTAGAAATAAATACAACTTGCATCAGTGGTTGTTATAGAGACAAGACAGGTAAGATGAGAAAACGTGTTTTCTTTTTGCTGTTCAGATTGCTCTTTTAGAAACAGCAACAGATGGTGCAGCCTCTTAAAATTAACTGGTGGTGGCCATTTTTCTCTGATAATTGCAACTTTTTGTTAATTGCTTTATTGGAAATCTGTATTTGAAATATTAGATTTAAATTTTTTTTAATGTCTTCAGTAATAGATGAATGGGCTGTTCTGTGTAAATGTTTTCCTGGTTTGGTTAATTATTACGGAAGGATATGCATAGAATAATTTCATATGCTACTTTTCATTCACCATTCTTAGTAGAGGGAGGAGTGTTTGAAAAGGCTTTTTAAATTTTTGATGAGCTGAATTTTGCATTTAAAAGTGTCAGGACTTCTAGATGAGCTCATCCAATGGACATTTTGTTGCAGAATGGTTTAGTTGTAAAAAATAAGTCAGTTAATTTGTGTAATTGTATTTTTAATTTCCCTAAATGGATAAAACCAATACACAGAGAAGGAGTTATTTTTGTATCATGTACACCATCCAGTTCTTCATCTGGTGTGTCCCATGGTCACTTCAAACCCTTCTCACCCCTGTCAGTTGCCTGGGTTTCCATTCTATCACGCTTTGACCTGGCTGGCAGCAGAACACCCTGCAGCTGGACATGTCCCTCTTTCCCCCCCTCCCTGTCCACAGGNAAAAAAAATATTCCTAATATCTCATCTAAATCTACCCTCTTTCAGCTTATAACTGTTACCCCTTGTCCTCTCACTACCCCCCCTGATAAACAGTGTTTCCCCATCTCTCCTGTAGCCCCCTTCAGGTACTGGAAGGCTGCTATAAGGTCCCCCTGGAACCTTCTCTTCTCCAGGCTGAACAACCCCGACTGTGTTTTTAAAAGTATAATGAAAAATCTATATAATAATATCTTAAACTTTGAAATAAAGTCTAATACTAATGTGATTTTGGTCCATTGTTTTAGATTACATTAACAATGAAGAAAATTTTTAGTGTGTATTTTTATGGGATAATCTAATTGCTCTTCTTCCCTCTGTTTTTATTTATTCAGTGGAACAAGTTCCCGTGGAGCCCTATACCATTCCGCTGTCTCAAGCTGAGGTGCTGCAGACAGGCAGCGATGTGACCCTGGTTGCCTGGGGCACTCAGGTCAGTAAGGCTCTTCGAAGCTCTTTGTCGTCCCGTAAAGCCTAGGCAGTACTGCAGAGAGGACTTGGAGTGACATTCTTCAAAAAACCCATGTGCTTTGGAGTTTGGAAAATGTAGACTAAGCGTTAAGACAGGTGGTTCTTTTGATGTGAATAGTAGTAGGATGGATGTGCAGCTCTAACCCAGATTTATGAGCTGACCAAACCATGGGTGTGGCTGTATAATACAGCGTGGGGACAGATGTGTAGGCTGTATGCAATAAATCCACTGTGGTCTGGATGGGTCAGGGTTCTGCAGCTCAAATATGTTCAGGGAGTTTGTGTTGAGGTGTTTGCAGGCTGTGTACGTAAACTTGGAACTGGATTGCTAACTGTGCAGCCAGTCCAGAGTTTACTGTCAGAGCGATTGCACATACTCACTGGTTACTTCTCGTATGATTTTGGACGTCAGGTAGTTGCGTGGCAGCTGCTGCGCTGGTGGCGTTGCCTGGTGCTTGCTTTCCTGGGTGGTACTGATGAGAGGTGGTAAAGGCTCTTAGTTCCACTCCAATTGTGCTCTGTGTTTTATGGTCATTAACTAATCCTTATCTCCTGTGAACTAGGTAAATGATACATCAGAGAAACGGCAAGAACATTCATCCCATGTGTCGTGTTGAAAATTCCCAAGCCCTCTTTTTACAGCTTCAGATGTATTAAAAATTTAAACAAAACCACTGCAAGCTATTTTTACTTTTTTTGTTGTCCCAAAGCTTGTATTGATTTACCTTTCAAAATAGTCTTTTGTTATTTAGCTGTTCCTATTTGCATTATGTAGATGCATATTTAAAACCTCAATCATTTGGTTTCAGCACAGATTTTTTGCCCTATGTAGAATTTAATGCTGCTCTCTGACCCTCAGGCAACTGACACTGCCTGTGTCTGTAATGTTAAATTCTGTTGCCTTCCAGACCAAGGTGACCTCATCCCATTTGCTTATTGGGGATGGTCCTTAGCCTCCAACCCCTTACCTATGCCTAGAAGTTGCTTGATGGAGGTCATCTTCCTCAGTCCAAACCTGTATTATGGAATGTTAGTAAGAAAAACATCAGAGTTTATTACAGCATTGTACTGAGAAATTATTTTTTTACTCTCGTCTTGTGAGCAAATACATTTTGCTGAGGTATTTGTGGAGGATAATCTGAGTTGTTGTCATAACAGTTGTTATTTTCCATGTCGGAGCATTTGCTTGCTAATGGTTGTTACAGAGGAGCCAATGCTTGCAATATGTTTTGCACAAGTGTTGTATAACATAATGTCAAGATATGTTTTTGAATGTTTGTTGTATTGCCTTCTTTTCTCTTCATATCCTAACATACCTTACGATAAAGATGTTAATAGATGTGGATTGCTTTACATCTACTTTGATGCACTTAAATATGCTGCTAAATACATTCCTTGACTGGTGGATAGTGAATAATGTGTGTCTAATTCAGCACAAGCCTCTGGCTAGAGGGGAATACTTTTCCCTTTTAGTAAAATGTTAATGATAATAATGAGATAATGCAACATTTCTAATGTTGGTATTAAACAGTGTTGGAAGATCAGTGAATGGTCATATTGTCATGTTAGTGCCAGTGTGCTTTGATTGTGGGTGTCAGGACTGGATGTTTAATTTTTTAGTTGGTACTTACTATTCCTCCTAACTGTTCCTAAGATAATGCTTTGGAGATAATCACTTAATCTAGTGCAGTTTCAGTAAAAGTCCAGTGTAGTTACTGGGGCTATTTTTGAATGTACATAATGCTTCTTGCAGAATTTCATGTGACTGCTATATCAAAAGACATTACTTGGATATATTTGGATCTTAGCTTAGTTTCAGTCCCAAAAAGACCTTATCCTAAACCCTAAACTGACTACAAATATAAAATAATGAGTCCAGATACTGATCACTGGAAGATACTTTTCTAAGGAGCAACAGTTTTGTTTTCAGCAAGTCTTTGTTGAAGGTAGTTTTTGAAGTGGTGCTAAAATACTGGGAACAATGTAAGTAGTAAATAAGAAGAATGAACTGAGTAATAAATATTTATTAGATTACTGAATGAAAAGGTTTCTGCTAAAGATGCCAGTAATATGTTAAATCACTGCTTGTATTCAGTGTGTATATTTAGAACATCTTAAACAGAAGTTAAAAGTTTACTGGGTGATAAGACGTTGCCTTTTCAGGTACATGTGATCAAAGAGGTGGCAGCAATGGCTCAAGAGAAGCTTGGTGTGTCCTGTGAAGTGATTGATTTGAGGACCATCCTACCCTGGGATACGGAGACTGTTTGCAAGGTAGGGAAATGTCACATGTTAATTTAAAACCACAACAAATCAAGAAACCCTACTAAATACAATAATTTAAATGCAAATAAAAAATGACCTTGTTCTTTAAGATTTTTTAAAGGCCTCCATTTTTGCTCTGTGTTGTATATATTCTGTGTTTTTTCTTCTGTGTCATATATGAAGAGTAAATGCACATTAGAGACCAAACATTTACTTTAGCATTGAAAGGGAATTGTGTTTCAGGGTTCAAAATAATGTTAGAATACTGTTCTTTGCCTTGAAAGAGAGGGCAGGATTTAGTCAGACTTGTGCTTGAAAACTGCTTTTCCGTGATTTCTGGCTCTTACGATGACCTTTGCTGTCATTGGGTGTGAAGAGGTCAGGTGAAATATATATATTTTTTTTTCCCGGCTGTTTTACACCAAAACCTTTATGTAGTTTTGTGTTTGCAATGATGTGCCTTAGTTTCCATGTGTTTCCTTGTAAAAAGGGAGTCTCTGTCATCTCTGTAGCCACCCTTGAAATACCGGAACATGGTGATAATGTCTCCCCTAAGCCTTCTTTTCTCAAGGCTGAACAAATGCAGTTCTCTCACCCTTTGCTCATATGGCAGGCTTCCCAGCCCTTTGATCATCTTTGTGGCCCTTCTCTGGACCCTCTCCAGCCTGTCCACGTCTTTTTTTACATGGCAGGGACCAAAAGAGAACACAGTATTCCAGTTTGTATATGTGTATTTCTATTTGGAGTATCTTAATCCTGTAGACAAGTGTGTTGTCATTCTGTAGTTGCTCAGTAAGGGGTTTGCTCTTGGGCAGGTCAAGTAGAAACAGATTAAATGTGATAAAGGGAAAGGTGAGCCATTGGTCTGCGCCTCTATGGCAAAGCTTGTATTTCTCCGCAGTATGAATTTTACCGTTACGTTTGTCTGAGGGACTGCTGGTGGGATGGAGCAGATTATGGGAGGAAAGACCCGTGTTGGGTGTCTGCTACTGGCAGTGTCCTGGGTTCTGGTTATGGATGTGTAACAAGTTGTGTACTTACACGCATACCTATGTGTTGCTTCATATAAATTTGATCTTCTCAGTTGAAGTGTTTTCAGTGTTTGCAGCGTATTTCATGTTACTTGGATGTACTTTCTATCTGTAAAAAATGAAATGTGTTGAGTTGTTGTCATCAAGCTGAAGAGAAACTTTGTCAGTAATAAATCCTTTACAATGCCCTCTGGACAAGCAAAATGATTCAGTTTTTTTAGCTAAATTTTTTTCTTCCTTTAAAGATTGGAGCTGTCATTCTATGAAAACAGCATCTCTTTGGAAGAGCAGTGAAGTCTGCATCAATGGATTAGATCGGCGCTGAAATGCTGTTGGGGGGGAAAAAAAAATGCAGCAGTGCATAAGAAGTGCAGAGCTTTGGTTGTACTGTGTGTTGCAAATCTGTGCTTTTAAAATAGATAATCTGAGAAGATTTTCATCTTATCTGCTATCTTGAACATCTTGTAAGGTAACTGTGGCATAAATAAAAAGATGGAACAGATAGACCTGTTGCTTTAAATCTGTTAATGGGTTTACTATTAGGAATTAAAAGCAAGTTACTTTGAGAGTATATAGTGCACACTGGCTAGGCAGTTCAGCTATTTATTATAATAAATACCAAACAGTAAATGTTTTTAGCATTGCTCTTGTGTTCGTATGGTTGCAGGCTGGCCAGTCTGATGGGAGAAATGTTGAGCTATCTTCTGTAGATCTTGTCTGTTTTGCTCAGCTGAAAATAATTAGTGGTTTACTATGCAACACTGAAACTTTTAAACTTAATTTCCATCCTGGACGCTTTTTAAGGTAATTGCCAACATAAATAGAAAGATGTAACTGATAGTTGTAGCTGCTTGCTGTAGCCTCACCCCAAGAGGAACTACGTGGTGCAGTTTTTGCAGGTGACCATGGCTTTCCGAGTCTGTTCTGGGGACGGCACTTGCTGTGCTTCAGTTACTCCCTTCCCGGGATGCCAGCATCAAGGACCAAGAGTGCGGTTGAAAAGTTGTCCATGCTGGAGAAAGTTCTTGGCTGTCCATACATCTGCTGAAGCCCTCTTTGCAGGGTCTTTGTAGGTAACAGAATTGATTTTACTCCAGTCCAGCCATTAAACACATCACCAGCTATTAAAGGTCTGCCCTTGATGTCAGACTATGATTTATGTCAGCCTCCATAAATCTCAGGCCAAGTTTTTGTTTTCCCGCATCCCATATGCATGTTTGAAATCTGTGTCTATCATCTCCTTTTCCTGTTGGCTGCAGAGGAAAGGGATGTTGTAAGTGACGCCCTGCAACCTTATTGCAGTTCTGCTGGTGTTGGGATGCAGGGGCCTCTGCTGGTGGGAGTCAGTGCTGTGATCTTATCGGAGGGCGGGACTTTGGGTTTTGATGTGAAAACACATCACTCAGTTCTACTACTGGAAGTGGTGGCCTTTATGATCAGTACAGGCTGTTATTTTATTTAGTCTTTGGCCCTGCACACACCCACATCCCCTTTCACGTCTTTTGTACCAACCGTAACCTACCTGTGACAGTTCTCATAACTCCAACTCTTAAGGCCTCATCACCTTAACTTAATTGGTACTGCCTTTAGAAATGAAATAACTTTAACAATGAAGTTTTTCAGTATTTAAAAATGAGATGCTTTGCTTAACTGGAAGTATATCCAGCTTGAAGACTATTTTGACACCTGTGGTATAGGCATGATGAAGGATGCGCTAAAATGGTTAGTGCTTTGGGGATGAGCAGTAATATGTTAGAAGTTTAACTGCAAAATCTAACTGCTTAGTCTACCCACTGTAGCTGATTCTTTATGGAAAATTATGTCATCAAAATACATATTTAATAAAACTATGAGAAGTAATACTTCACAGCTGCCACCAGAGGCCTCGTTTTAGCCAAGTTAAGCAGCTGCTTTAACTTGGCATTGCTCCTATGAGCATGTTTTTAAATATACAGCTCTGAGTGGAAAATAAATATAGTGAACATAAATAAAAATTACTGCCCAATATTACTGATGTTTTCTTTGCATTTTTAAGATTTTCGAGATTATGTTCTGTTTTGCACTGGGTTAGTCTTTGTCATCTGTATGAGGAGGAGATGCCTGGAGCAGAACGGCATGGGGTTTGAATGGACTCCAGCAGTAATTGAAACTTTCTCTTTGGTACAGTTCCTGGGATGGGTAAATGTGCAAACAGGGGCTAGATTTATCTTATTTATCTTTTGTCAAAGGAAGCATGTCTGTGAGTAAGTACTGAAGTTTGAGCTAGTTACAGTAGCTCATAGAGAAAGGATATCTCCTGAGGGTCATTCATCCCAGCTGTTTCAGTGGCCTATTTTGGGATGAGATAAACTGGCCTCTGGAAATGTCTTGGTTTAAAAGTTTTTGTTGTGTTTTTTTAAAGCTAAGGGAGTGTTCTGTAAGGTCAGGTGAGGTAAGGAGCACTGAGAGATGACACTTACTGCTGACAGAAAGGACATAAGTAGCTGTCCTGAAAAAAAATATATCTGACATCTCATTGCTAGAATAAAAGCAAAGAATCTAATATTTTTATAAATATATATTTTCTTTTACATAAGACTTTATTGCTGTTTAATTTGGGAAAGGGTCTTGTGAAAGAAAGACGTCCTTCCTTCGTTAAGGCAGTAGATAGAAACAGTCCCTTGCCCCTGAAAATTGATCTAGCTGTTTCAAAATTCTCTAGCATTCTTAAAACAACGGCATTCCTGCTCTGGATCAAGAGAAGTAATTGATTTTTAGAGGCTGTCAGCTTAAATAGATATATAGGAAATATTTTAAGTCGCTTAAGTTAGTTGAGACCTGCATTCTGTACTTCGTTGCTTTTTGCAGAAATCCAGACAGGTGAAAAAGTTGAATTACATAAAATGTAGTGTATTCCTGAGTTGTCTCTATTAGTCCGAATTTGTCATTTTGAACATGCTTCAAACTGCTGGAATTATGAGTTCTGTGCCTATGTTGTTCGATAGGGTGCTGTTCAAGAAACTGAAATATGAGATGTATATGAAATATTTATAAAATTTGTTACTTATAACCTACAAAACTGTTTAAAGACTTTTTTCTCCCTTGCAGAAATTAAGCTTTCAGACAAAACTTTTTTTTCCCTTCATTATACTTAAAACAGATTTGCTTGGAGGCTTCGGAGAGATTAGGCTGTGTGGATTTTTCTGTCTATGATCTGTTGGGCGGTGTGGTATTGATTAAAAACCCGATGGCACACTTCCCAGTGCTTCACCAGTCACATTCAGGGTAAAGTTCTGTGGTTGTAGTGTTCTTTATATTGAAACGCTTGTGTTACTGGAAGTGGCAAATCTAGCTCAGGATTAAGGACTTTTAAGGGATTGTGCAAATTACTGCATTTTATTCACCCTGAACTGAGCCGACCGTGTTATTTAAACTTTAAGTTGATGAGTACCAATCTGCCATTTTCACCTTTGCAAGTGAAAATTTGCAAATGCACATTTTTCTGCTTTTGTATTTAGAAGGCAAATATTTGCCACGCTTAATGATGATGATTTGCATTTATTACCTAATTAGTCATTCTAATTAACTCTGAACTGTTGCTACTGTAGCGCAAAGAAATGCTGAGAATTATGACTTGGTAATAAAAGCACTGGAAACTGAAATGCTGCATTACGGGCTTGTGGGTTCCTGTGAGCCTGGATAACTGAATTTTGCAAAAAAAAAAAATAGTGGTGTCTTTGCAGAAACATAATTTATGAATTGACATTATCAACAATAGTAATTCTGAAGGTGCTTCTTTAGGACACTGTGCTACAGAGAAGAGAAGGGGGTGTATGTTCTTCTGGGCACTTGATGTTGTGTCGCTTTGCTCTTCTGTAGGAAAGGTTCTGCGTTCTTCCCCATGGAGGTCAGCGTAAATGCTTGGCAGGCTGGAAAAACATCTGCCCCCTCTCTGAAAGAGCAAACCTGAGCAAAAAAGGAAGCAGCCACAGTGGGAACCACTGGGTAATATGGCACTGGGGAGCCAATTAGGGCAAACTCAGTCAGTGCCTGTTTTCCCTTGAGGCTATTTGATGGGAGCCCACAGGAAAGCTGGGGAGGGACTTTTTACAAGGACATGCAGTGACAGGATGAGGGGTAATGGATTTAAACTGGTCGAGGGTAGATTTAGATTAGATATTAGGAAGAAATTTTTCATTGTGAGGGTGGTGAGGCAGTGGCCCAGGTTGCCCAGAGAAGCTGTGGATGCCCCATCCCTGGAGGGGTTCAAGGCCAGGCTGGATGAGGCTTTGGGCAACCTGGGCTAGTGGAGGGTGTCCCTGCCCATGGCAGGGGGCTTGGAACTGGATGATCTTTAAGGTCCTTTCCAACCCAAACCATTCTGTGATTCTGTGATTTCTACAGTGTGTATTAATGCACGGGTGGCATTTCGGTCAGTCATTGTCATCAAAGTGATTGAATAATTGTCAGTAGTACATCCTTCGTGTCCAATACTTAATAGGCGGCATGTCCTAGCAGTCCTATCACTCTACCAGCTTGTTCCTGTTCCTTTAAGTTTACTTCATCTAGTTGGACAGTGAATAAAGGAAAATCAAGATCAGTGAGCCTGATGTGGGTTTTTTTTATGCATTAGCTGCACTCACCAGACGTTGAACTGTACGATCCTAGCATAGGTATCCTGGGGTCGGATTTATGTTTCTTGGCTATCTGTTCTTTTGCCATTTTACGTGTTGCTCCTTGGATTTTGTACTGAATGGATCTCATACCTATAAAATATGATTAAAGTTGTACTACTTGCATGCTGGCAGTTAACTTTGTCGCTATTGTCTTTTCATCTTGTAGTTTCAGGTTGCTAGAGCATGCCATGGGCTTTCGCGTGGCTTCCAGAAGCAGAACTCTGGAACCGTGTTTGAGGCAGTCATTTTAAAGTTGTGAGATTGTATATAACCATTTTAGAAACCAGTTATTTGCCTCTTTTGCTCTTCCATGTTTCAAGAAAGCTTTGAACGGAAAGGTTGTTGTTTGTTCCTATGCATCTTGTTTCAGCGAAGTACCTCAGCACTGGGACATCTGTGTATATATAGTTCTGTTTTCTACTTTCTCCCTCCCAATAAAAAGTAGTTCTCAGTCTTTAAATCCCTGTGTCTGCTTTGCACATGAGTGGTACTTGAGAAAGAGTCTGATTATTGAAAACCTTGAATAATAGGGAAAAGGCATTTGTGTGTAATTTCTGTTAACGTTGAGGAGTGCTGATGGTTCATGAATTCCTCATGAAACCTTTTCCCTTTTGCCCACATCCCCTATTACAAGCTTCAAATTTAAAGGCACTTGTGTACGTAGATGACTCGTGGTGCATATTTTATAGCTCTAAAATGTGTTCTAATGTTTTTTTCCATTGCAACTGGTGCTGATTGAAGTCTAATGGAAGTTGGGATGAAGTTCCATGATGGTAATCATGTATGAATCATTCTTTCATAGAGATAATTATTACTTCTCTACAGTATAGCATTTCTTTAAATGTCTGTAGCTATTTATCCTGCTATTATCACTTAGTTGAGCCAGCTGCTCTTTTAAACTATTTTTTTTAGGATTCAGATGGTATGGATTCTTATTATTTGTGCATTATTAACTTTAACCCCAACACAGTGTAGTTTTAAGTATTTCTAAAGTAATTTTGTAATTTTTAAGATAATGGTAAAATTAGTGAAGCTAAGATTTAATGTTTTTTTATTTTTTACTGAACTGTTGTTTAATAGCGTATGCAATTATTAATGGCATAATACTTTGGCTTATCATAAGTATTTTTCTTTTCACGGTGAGCTGTCTGTAAAGGCAATCTGGAATGCTTGCAATACAAACAGAGACTGCATAGACTATGTAGGATGCAGAGATTTCCAAATGTGCATGTTGTTTGGTTTTTTTTTTGTTAGTAATATTATTAATATTATCCTATGTTATATTTTCTTGTTATGCACCTTTTGAAGGCTCTGATACACTGTAACACCTTTATCATCTTGAAAAGTTTGATTTTTATGGATAGATGTTAATAAGTTATCCATTACTACTTTTATCAGATGGAGATTGAACTAATCTCAAAACTTTGCAATTTTCTTATTTGTTCTTTGGATGTAACTTGCACTGTTCAGAAATTTATTACAATATTTCACTTATCAATATGAAGGAGTAGGACAGAATTTGTATGGGCTTGGTGGACTCCTGGCTGTTGGGGTGGGGTGAGAAGCAGAAAGGCCTTGATGCTATGTGAGCACTGCTCAGTGATAGCAAAACCATCCCTGTGTTACCAGCACTGTTTCCTGCACAAATCCCAACCAGCCCCATGCTAGCTACTGAGAAGAAAATTGACTCTATCCCAGCCAAAACCAGCACAAATAGAATGAAAAATATCCTAGAATGAGATGCATAGACTTTAATTGTTGCATGACTATATAGGGGTTTAACACATGGAAAACACAGGTCTGAAATTTGTTTTTTTCCCCAGAAATAAATCAGACTATTTTTTTTCTAGATCTTTGTTTGCAAAACTTTTTTTATATTTAAAACTGTTACTACTAGTATTCAAAAACAGTTTCATTTGATGTGCATTTTTGAGAATCTTAAACTGAGATGTATATTTCAGAACTTTCTGAAAACTTTTTAAAGCATAAAAGCAAAGAATAAAATAATTTTTAAAAAGTAACTACATCTTTGTCTACGGTGCTGCATCCCAGCAGAGTATTTTGGCATTTTTTTCCCACCTTGTCTCTGATTGCATTGTAGTATGGAACTAGCCCTACAGAACTGAGCAGCTGCCTATTGTACAGAATATCCTTTTGGGGATAATACAAGGCAGAAATTCAAGGGACAGATCTTAGCTTTTACTTTTAGACTGTTCTGCTTGAAATTTTGCTCCTAGTTCAACTGCATATGGATTTTTTTTTTTTTTTAATTTAGAGGGAATGTAGTAACTCTGTTCCTAAAACTGCCTAAAAGAACTATGAAACATTTACTTCTGTGCAAATTTGCTGGACTGTAATTGCTCAGGCTTTCCCATATTGTGTGTCAACCTAAAGGTGGGGTTTTTGTTTCTTCTTTGTGGGGATTTTGCTTGTGGGGTTACATTTGCTAAAATTATTCATCCCTGCCTGAGCTGTTTGTTATCTTGCCCGTATCAATCATGATGAGTTGTGATAGAACAAGAAGACTGCTCATGGATTCTGGATACCACTTTTTTGTTTGATTTACTAGGTGGAGAATTGTTAGCTTCATGGTTGGGAAGCCTCTGATTGCATTATACTTTTTTTTCTTGGTGGATTATAATGTCTGTGGCTGGCATTGCTGAAGCCTGCAATTATGATAAGATACCTGCATAGTCTTCTGCATTTATTTAGGGCATTTGTACCTATACTGAAAAAAAAATTGGGAGTGTGTTGGAGCAAAGCTGCATAAAAAGTGAAATTAAGGGTGGAGAAGAAACAAAAAGATGTCATTCAACACCTAAAGGAAAAACTCTTGTGGAAGGTATTTAGGGATATGAAAAAAGCCATTCCAAAACAGAGAAGAATGTGTGTTATAAACTCAGGTAATTAAATTATAGTTGGAGGTTACACTACTACTTCATTTTATGCAGACATCTGTCTGTAGGTGAATTGTATAACGTTGTATAGGAAATGTAGACGTGTGTAATGCAAATGGTTTAATAGACTTTTCAGAAACTACAGAAAGAGGACTCTTGCACTAGAATTTTTATACCTAGCAGCGTATTTAACAGCCCATCAGTCACATTGCTCTCCTTTCTGCTTGGAGTGACTCTCATTAAGCCAGCCAGCACTTTATCGGGGTGACAGTGCAGCTTTGATGGGTGTCATCGCTGTGTAACACCTGTACTCGCCTGTTACCTGCCCTTGCATTACCTTATACTCAGTGTTGTATGACTGAGAGGATGGAAGGTCTTAGGACTGCTCTTCATGTTCCTTCACCAATTTTATGACCAACTAAGTGTCTGATTTTAGTTTTTAGGTTTCGGTTTCCTGGGTGAGTTACACAGCAATCTCATCTGAAAGGGACCATTAGTTTCTGGGATGTTGTTGGAAACAAGAAGATTTTGTATAATTTATTGTTAATTGTAACTTAAGGTGGGAAAGTAATAAGATGGTGTAATATATGTCATCCTTACTTTGGGAAGGAAGAAGCTGGGCCATAGTGATAGGATAAGCGGGATGGACCAGTGGCACCTGAGAAAAAGCAGGTAATTCAAGAGGCAGTGTTAGGATGTCAAAATATTAATTGTTTACATCCTCTTCTTCTGCCCATGACTTGACAAAGAACTACCCCTCTCTCTAGTTCTGGAAGTGCTGTGGTTTCCCGTACTGCATAGTGAACACAGTGCTGACCATGCAGGGCAAGCAGGAGCTCTGTGCTTTTGGTCAATGTTCAGGCAAAATATGTTTCCCGTATTCTCCCATTCACACCCTTCTTCCTCTCCTACTTTTCTGCCCATGGGATTACTCAGCAAATGCTTTTGCCATTGATCAACGTTTTAGCTGGTGTTACATGGTTGTTCTAAAGTTTATTTGATTTAAAAAAAGGGAAGATTTTTATTTATGAAATTTAATTACAATAAAAGTCTTTAGAAGGAAGTAGTTCAGGCTGTTTTCTCTTCTCTTTGAAGACAGAATATGAAAGATAACTTATAAGAGGAAAACCAGACAGAAATTGGATTATTAAAGTACTGGAAGGTCTTAATCTGAAGCAAACTAAAATAACCGCCTTAAACATTAGAATAACCTTCATCACTTCTTAAAAAGAAGGTGATGTGAGGGGAATTGTTCGTTTGGCATGTATTTCACCAGGAGAAGAGGCTGCCAGCATTACATGTGCTTACAATATAATTTTAAGATTGTGCAATTAGTTCTTTGTTCCATCTGAACTGGACGCGAGGTATTTATCCACTTGCCTGAGCACTGTTTTGTTTAAACTATAATGACATTACTTAGATGAGCAGTGCGGCGTGCTGTAAGTTGGAACTTTGATTTGGTTTATGTCTTGTGGCTTAAAACTTACAATTGTTTACAGAGAATGCTAATCAAACTTTCCAGATGAGAAAAACAGTAAGTGGCAGTTTATAACCACTTGGTTACAGTATAGTGCTTGTGCTGTAAGTATGCATTATAATTTCTCCAACCAGCTAAAAAAAATTAAAAAAAGGGCAATTTTTATTAAGATACTTGGTCTGCAGATGACAAAACTAAAACCACTCTTTCGGTGTATGGTCAAACATTCCCACTAAATACTAATCTGTACTAGGTTCTCATCTCTGGCATTTGTGGGGTGTTTACTGATACATTACCTTGGCTTTGAAGTCCACCATAGTGCTCTATTGAAAAATTACATGTTTCTTAAGGAAAAAGGGCTTAAGTGGCTTTACTGCAAATATTTTGAATTTAAAGAGTAAGTGGCATCTGTTTATTGTTTGCCAGTTAACTGGGTCATTACTTTAGCACTAAAAGCAAAATTGCATTATTAATTTTTTAAAAAATTTGAAAGATTTCTCTTAGAAATTTCAATTTTTAAAATAAATTCACAAGGTGTGATTCTTTCTGCTTCTCCTTATAGGGGAAATAGAGTTGAGGAGAAAAAAAAGAAATTTGGATTATGAAGCACAGCAATGTGACTTTTAGTTTTCCATTTGTTAGTGTTGAACTATTTGCAAGATGATGTCAACAAATGTTACACTTGAAAAAAAAACCTGTGGAAACAATTAATTTCTAATTACCAGCTACAGTGCGTTGTTGACATTAAATCTTTCTGCTGTCATTTTTTTTTGGCTCAGAGCTTAATGATGTTTTAAATAATGGATTGACCAGAGGAAAGTATGATTTTTTTAGATATTAAAAATATTGTCAGCAGTTTGTGTTAATACAGTTTTATAGTTTTATTTTCCCATTAAGAAATATATATAAATTTTTATATATATTTTTTTATTTAAAAATTTACACCTCATCATGTGTAAATTTTCCTTTTTACTGGACAATCAAAATGCATATAAAGTAGCTGATGTCTCTGTTCCTGGGTATGTATGTTTAAAAAGAATCATCATGATTGATGTATCTGTTTTGAAGTTAAACCTTAAAGGTCTTGCTTGTTTTATCTAATTACATTTGCTTGCACTAATGAAATGTTGCAAAATGTGGAGATTTTCCTGGGGCAGTTACTTGGGGTAATTGAAAAGCTAATACATGGAACCTTTCTTATTTCAGAAGTGACCTCGTATCATCTTGTAATTTGCTTATTACGAAAGAAAAAAGTAGCTATGCTTTTTCCTGTGTCTTCAGTAGTTGTCAAATATTTAATAAGATTGTAACTTGTTTGTACTTAAAACATCATAGTGTTAAGTAGTTTTCCAACCTGTAACACACTATAATAAAATAACATTTTTTTTTTCCAGTACTGGGAAAAGGTCAAAATAAAGGTCAAAGTAAAGTAGAAGTCAAGACTGTCATTCCCTCTCCCTCCTGTATTATTTATTCATTTCATCTTTATTTCATTATCACCTAAATTAATGTCAGAACCAACATGATTGCGCAAGCTGATGATTCAGCAAACTACTGAGGAAATTTTGTTGCGATGAAGTTTTGAGCTGTCCCCATCCGTGTCCTTAAAATGCTGTCAATCTTGTATACATTGGTGAACTTCTAAAGAAATAAAATATTTAGTGGAAATATAGAAATGCTCATCTTTGAAGAAATAGAAGACTTTGAACAATCTAAAATTAGATAATTGAGAGTCTCAGTGCTTTTATAATGAAATATCATTAGAAATAGGAGTATAGAGGAGGAGATTGTGATTGCGTTAGTAACGTGCCTTATTTACAAGTCCTTTCTGCTGCGTGCTGTTTAGGATATTTGGCAAGTTACTTAATTTCTTTGTGCCATGGCCTTACAATTTATAAAATATGTATTAATCTCTCCTTTTTTTTCTGTTGTCTAATGTAAATACATCCATAATTTTGGGCTTCCAGTAGCTTTTAAAGATTTAGATCTTTTTGTCTAATTTTCTTCAAGAAAATAAATATATAGATGATATAAATGAGATCTCTACAGGCATTTCAATGATTACAGTGATGCAGAATTGATTTCAGACTTGGAATGAGTGTTATTCAATAGCTTTATGGTAGGAAATCAAGGCTCCAGAGAAGAAAGGCTCATTTGTGCCTTGTATGGCTTTTCAAGTTCTCCAAACCTATAGTTAGCTTCAATGAAATTATTCTGGGGCCACCTGTTATATGGGTCATATCTGGCAGCACAGTGTTCTGCTTGTGGGTGAATACTGCTAAAATTTGTTTCAGACTGTTTGTGTGTGTACTGGGGTGTGGGTATGGCAGTGAATTAGCTGGCCCGTTCTTGGATCCTGCAGAAGACCTGGAGAAGTTGTTTTTCTGGTGTCCTGCACAGAAAGCGTAGTATGTTTGGACTAACAGAAGATTTATAAATCTTACAAATAACTGGATTGTCCATGGGATCTCTTTCAGAACTGGCCAAGATCCCATTTGTTTTTCAAGAATAAAAGGAAAAATTGTATGTAGGAATCTAGCTGAGCCACTGCTCATCCTCATGTTGTTTTACGACCCGGCAGTGGAACAGCTTCGCTGTCTGAATTTTCTGTATAACTCTAAATGAGAGTTAAAGCACCTGGAAGAGCTAGGGATGCTGAAAAGAAAAAGGTGGTGATTATCCAGATCCTCTTAGTGTTCCAGGAGTTTAGGTACCTTGGTAGCCCTGAGGTAGGTGCCTCTAAGAGTTTGGGACTTGCACCCTATGTGCTGTGGGTGTTTTCCCTGCCTTTTTGGGTGCAGAAGACTACAGTCTTTCCTTAAAAGTTGGCTTGGGGGAACCCCTGAAATCACTCAAACTTAAAACTTTGGATTTTCTTTTTTTTTAAAATAAAAACTATTATAGTGAAAAGGATAGGTACTGTTCCAGCATGATTATTCCAGTGGTTTGTGGGACAGCTGAAATTTTCAAAATGTGTGACGATTGATAAACAATATGGACATAATTTCTGAAAAGCAGAAGGAGGGCTAACTAATCTCAGGTTTAAGTAGTAATTTGTTAGTACGCTTGTAGCTTCTGAGACCTAAAATAAATATTAATTTTGAACCTAAGTATAGAAAAAACAAAGAAGCAAGTTAATTTTTGAAGTCTTTCTTTTGTATGTCTAACAGTATAGTTAAAATAAGGGAATAAAAGCCTCAGGAAAGGACTTCTCTCCATGGAATGTCAACTGAATGTGGTGATGTTACACATACTTGAAGGGCATCTTGTAATGTGTCCATTAAGATTTCTGGGATGAAAAGGACCTCTTTAGGGAAAACGATCTCTTCGGTACAGCATTGTCTGTCTCTGTTTGCTGAGACTTTCTGATTTTGTTTCTATAAACAGGGAATTAAAAAATAGTATAATGAGGAAGGGAGGGGGAAATTTCTCCACAATGCATTATTAACTATTGGTCAGACTGGTAAAGTTTGGAGGGTGCCACTGAAGATCTTCTTTTCTGAAACCTTTAATATTAGTTTTAGGTTTTAGGCTACATGCTCAGAGATTGTTTGAATAGATGTATTTAATTGTGGTTAAGTAGGCAAATATAATTCAAAATATTGTGTAATTATGAGTTACCAGTCCAGTGGATTCATGAATATTTTCCATTAGTTCCGTTGCTTTTGGAGTTAAAAAGACTATTTAAGGACTCTGTTCATAGTTAGTACTAGAAGACAATGACTGGGAGATTGAGAGACATTTGGTCAAAAGAAGCTTTTTTTTATATTAATGTTATTTATTTCAGTAGTGTTATCCAGGTAGTATGTGGGGTCCTCAGAAGTAAACAGGAACTCCTTGCTCTGGATGTATGTTAAAAACATTAATTGTCACTGTTAAGGAGAGCTTCCAGTGTCCCGAACCAAATGAGATGTGAAGCGATGGAGGACAAGAATGCAGTAAAATCAATATAATGTATATGAAGTGACAAGAATGAGGCAGGTGGGTTATATTTTCAAATTTAATTTTGACTTCTGAATCAATTTTCTTTCCTAAATAACTGATTCCAGTGTGTATTTAGCAATTTATCTTAAGGATTTCAAGCAGTCATGCTATGGAATTGCAGGAGTAATTTTTCTTTGCCTGTCTCTTACTGAAGTTGGTTAGTATGTTCCTAAGTCTTTTTAGGTTGAGCAGGAGTATCTTTCTGCATCTAGATCATTAATAAGTTTTCTTAGCAATTGACTTTGTTAAGGTATATACAGTGGTGTTATGGAAGTATTAGAGCGTTTGAAGCAGCATTGTTTTACAAGAGTCAATTTACTGAAAGGCATTAGAAAGTTAGTCACTGGTTGATAGAATATCAGTCCTTTTAGTTTAGTTTAGCACTCTTCTATTAAAAAATAAATACTGTGCTGAGACGCACTCTGCTGTTTGTCGTATCTCTTTGCTTTTTTCAGTCCTAGCTATTTGAATTGAAAGTTGTTTTGCAGAGGAATTCTCTGCTACTCTCTATTTTTACAGTGCCTAACGCATTGAGAATCTGTCCTTGGTTCCTGGCTTTGCAGGAAGCTTTTCAATCTCTCCATTGAACATCTCAGCCATACCCTGAGAATATTGTGTAGACGTAAAGGCCAAAACTGTTTCATTATCCACTCTCGTCATTGCTGCTTAGGATGTTCTGCCTAACCCTCTAGCCACCCTTTTGGTTTGATTTGTAATTTTTAAAATTTTAAAGGTACCTTGCATTACTCCTGTGCCTTTTTTTCATTTCTCATTATCTCTGCACCATTATCTTTGCACTACAGTATTATGTTTTTGGTGCTGTGCCGGAAGAAGCCACGTTAATGTTGCAGAATTATTTTTGGCATTTATAGTGTAAAATGATACATATTGGAATAATAAAATTCTGGTGTGTCGAGGCAGGAAGTTTTATGGTTGCGCTAACATTTCTCTGCAAGATGTTTCATGTGTGCATCCCAGCTGTGGTCACGTTAGTTCTTTATGAAATGTTCCTGCCATGCATACGTTTTAAACCGGGGAAAAGATCCGTCCTGATGTGGATTTCAAAGTGGTGAGGTTTAGCCAGTGTTATGCAACATCAGCATAATAGCATGAACTATGCAGTCCTGTCCCTGGGCTCCACTGAAAAGATCCTGCCTCTGTCTTGGTTGCACGCTCCCTTCGGTTATGTATATACATTGACATCCCCTAATCCCAGTCCATTAATCATTTCTGTGGCCGTTCATTGGACTCTCTCCAGGATGTCCGTGTCTCTTGTACGGAGGAGCCCCAAACAGGACACAGCACTCCACGTGTGGCCTTACAAATGCTGAGTAGAAAGGAAAGATCAGCTGGCAACGTTCCTCCTAATGCAGCCGGGGATGCTGCAGGGGCCACATTGCTGGCTTGTGGTGAACCTGGCGTCCACCAGCGTACCCATGTCCCTTTCCTGCCAAGCTGTTTTCCAGCTGTGCTCCCTCCGGCATATACTGGTGTCTAGGGTTGTTCCTCCCCAGGTGCAGGGCTTCCTTTTTGAACTTCAAGAGATTCCTGTCCAGGTCCCTCCAAATGGCAGCATGACCCCATAACTCCTCCCGTTGTGTCAGCTGCAGCTTTGCTGAGGGTACACTCTACATCGTCATCCAGATGTGACTGAAGAGTTGCCTGAAAAGGAAACTGCAATGATATCTGACTTTGTGAAATTCAGCAAGGTCAAATGTCAGGTCTTTCAGCCTCAACTGCTTAATGCAGCACTATTTGAGGTGTAAGGACCATACAGCTTCCTGAGAACTGTTTTTATTCTGCCATAAGAGTCTGTGTAGGTTTAAACAGGAGCACAGTGGTAAATTAGGTGAAGCTGATAAGAGAAGTGGGTGTTAATTGTTGGATATCATTTGTGGTTAGGCAACTCTGACATTATTTATCTGCATGTTCAGAACAACATGTGAGTGATGACTCCTAAGAAAAATGCTTTTCTTGTTTTTGCACATTAAATTTGAGCTGTTCATCTCAGTCTTCAAAGAGATTTTTATTTATTTTGATCTTGATCTCTGAGATCAATGTAATATTTGCATTTCAGCTGCTAACAGAGAAAATGAATGTACAGACGTATGCATCTGTATGCAGGTAGCTAGGTGTGCATCCTAAAACTGCCAAAGTGCAGAGAAGTCGTCAAGTAACTTTTTTTGAAGGCTTTGTTGGCTCCTTAACAATTTATCAAAAAGAATACTTTTAATACACTTCCTGTTCACTGTAAGAATAAAAGTATTAAAAAACATAATAACCAGAATTCTAGCTATTATGGTAATTTTCTCTCTTTCCTGCACAGTCAGAGGTCTCAGAGAATTGTCTGAAAACAGGTTTTGAGAATTACTACGAGCCCATTAACTTGTTTCCTTACTCCAACTCATCTAGTAGAAATATAAAATTCCTCTACAAAATGTACAGGTTGATTTCTTGACCATCAGCTCAGATATAGCTGAAAACCTTGGAAATTATTTTATTCGTAACCTCTCTGACAACAGGATCAGGGCTCACAAACTCCAGCAACAGGTGGTGTACATATGTGGGCTGAAGAATTCTTAAAGAGGGGAAAAAGTTTACTGTCTTTGGGCCAGACGAGTTATGGACATACGTGCACTGTATATATCTATCTATATGTATCTAGAATTATATTAAAGGGTAAACCTTAGAAATTGATTATGCTCTCTGCTTTGTTTAGTGTATCAATGTGATTTCATTTGAAGTACTTTAAAATCCCAGTTCCTTGGGATGCAGAACCATGCTAATAATGTTGCCTTTACTGTCTCATCTAGGTTTTTTTCTACAGAGATCAGTATTTATATATATAAAAAAAAAATCTTTCTTGATACTTTAAGCTTATTCTTAACCATAGTGTTAAAGGAAAGTCAAAGGTCAGAGTCTTGATGGAGAGCTGGCTATAAATAAAAGTGCGTTTGATTTTTCTTTTTATTTTCCCACCCTGCTGCTAGCATCCCCTCCTGCTTTTGTCTTTGCTGCTGTCAAAGATGCAGTCCAACCGCTTCCTGTGTTTAACATTGTTCCTTCCCCTTTCTTCAAGCTATCGTTAGGATTTTAATCAGAGTATGCTTCTCCTAATTTTCCTGCCTTTTTTCTTTATCAATAAGATACTTGAAGTTGGAGTGCATTATGGTTTTAGATCTTTACGCTTACCCTAGCCGTATGAATCAACAGAATGAGTGTGAGGCTGGCTGTCTCATTACCAGTAATTGAGAAATCTTGTTCATACTCTGGTCTGTCAAGCTGTGTTGATGAAATAATGGTTTGTCATGTCATTTGTTTGTCTTTGCATCTTGATTTTGATACTAATTGAGTTTCATTTTGATAAATGAGCTTCAATTAACTTGGGAGTATAGTGTAGACATGATATAGTAGGTTTGAAGGCTCTCTCTTTTTCCTTCTTTTGGAATTTAGAACTGTTGGAAACCACAGTGAACAATGCTATTTTATTCTTTTTTTTAATTCAGATTATTTAATATTTTTTCTTTAATGTTAAGGGTTGTTTTTTCTTTTGTGTTGGAGCTTTACAGAGTGCATAGTATTCCTAGGTTTTGCTGCTCCTAGGAGAAGGTAGTTTGTCTGTGAGACTGTAGTTATGATTTGAAAACTATCGTTAGGCGCTTTTGTATCTCCAGATTCTTAGGACACATCCTGTTCCACTTCCCTTCTGTTCCTTCTTTCTGCACCCTGATAAAAAAGGGGTACGTGAGGATCTACTTGGTTTTCCCCAGATTCCCCAACTCTATCATACCTCTGGGATCTCCGGGAGCTGAGGGTTGTTAAGATTGTCAGTCTATCACAGTTCATTGTGTCTGGAGTACATTGGACCTCGTGTGTCATCCTGGGGATCTGCATGTGCTCAGCAAATGTCATCCTCAGTGATTCATCTGGCAGGTTGTGTTATCCATTCCTCTGTGGCAAATGCTGAATAAAAATCTGGGATCTTCTTTCTATCCCTATGCTTACGATCTGCAGTACTAAGAATGCTGCTATGCAATTTTGTGTGTTATCGAAACATGAAAAGGAAAGCAGAGCTAATGGGTTGGGGAAAGTAGGCTCCCTCAGGTTTTACACTTTCCAAGCACAAATTCATTAAAACTGATCTAAAAATGAAAAAGAAAAAATGTTTTTCAAGGCATTTATTTAAACTTTACCAAGTTGTTTCTTTTTTTGATTTCCATATTCTGACTGGCTTTCAGTAAAGGCACGTGTGTATCTATTAATGGTCATTTTTACACTATTTTATAATTGCTTGCATACCTGCTTAGTGTGAAATGAGAAGTAATACAAATACAATTTCAGCACTTTAGCTTCTTTGAAATTATTTTCAAAAGGTATTTTTTCAATTATGCCAGAGTTTTTTTTACAGACTGTAAAGAACACAACCAAAAGGATGCAAAACTTTAAACTGGAAAGTGAACATCAAAATAATTCCTTTCCTGTAAGAGATGAAAAATCCTTTTTTTCTGAGAAGAAGATTTTCTTTTTTTCAAGAAAAGAGGTAAGGTCACAATGTTATTGTTAGTGTCAGCACCTAGATTTCAAAGCGCTTGGAAGTACCAGACTCGGGTTGTTTCTGTCATCGGTGCCTGTAGGAGGGGAGAAAGCAGCCAACGTGACGGATGGCGAGTTGAACAGAAGAGCGATTAGAAATTCTTGGATAAAGAGTGTGGTCGGGGAGGTTGAAAATAATTCACTCAGCTGCTTCACTGCAAAAACACTGGGCTGCAGTTCAGAAAGCCTTCAGAGTGCAATCCAAAAGCATTAGTCTTGTGAAGGCGTTAGGTTGGTTTTTTTTCACGTTTCATTATCAGGGTGACCATGCCGCTAGCCTTTCGCTCTGACACAACGTCAGTTGACGTTCTTGGGGGTGACTCCAACGTAAAACAGTCCTGACAAAGAAATTGAAATGGAAAAGGATAGTCAGTATGGGTTTCTGGTTTTGTTTTAGGGTTCATTTAGTAGTTGAAAGCTCTAGAGTCTTTCCTGAGTGGCTAAAGCACAGGTGACAGTGGCATGCCGTGACCTGGGTCTCAGCTGCCCTCCGGAGGGAGGGAGTACCGCAGAAGGAATCCGGACCTGCCTCTGATCTCTCAATCTGGCTCTGGGGTGGTGTTTGCTGCTTTGTGCTAACTGTACACTGCTGCGGGATGAGTTGGATTATCTCCTTCCACTGGCTTACCCAGTGGCCCCTTCAGTGTTTGAGGAGGTGCCAGGGATGGGCTGGGAACAGGCGGTTCTGGGTAGGACCTCTCCCTTTTGGGAGCAACCAGGCTTGCATCAGCTGAACTCAGCTGGGAAAGCGCAGAGTGACCGTGACACGAAGAGGAGCCACGTTCTCTAAGGGCTTGGAGGTTGTGTCTGATTTTCCTCTATGGTCTGTCTCTAAAGATGGTAAAAAAAAAAAAAGTTTCCATTTTTGTTTGATTGGAGATCAACTACAGAATCTCTCAGTGCCCTGAGAAATCTCTCTGGACTTTAAAGATCACCAACCAACAACTTCTGGTTGTGGATATAAAGAAGGAACGTTTTTATCAGCACCACACTGTATTTTTTTTTTAAGATGCATTTTTAAAAGTACTCTACATGAGCTGCAGATTTTGCATGAAATGCATGATCAATCATACAAATCAATCATGATTTGTAATTAGATGCTCACAAAGTGAATCAATGTAGTTGAGAAGTAAGGCGTTAGTGCTGTGTTGGCTTTAACTGTATGTCACATAGAGGCAGTGCTGGTGAATGGAAACAGTAAGGTCGCTGACATCCTGCAGAGTCTGATATTTAACCTATTTTTTATTATTTCTGTTAAAGATATGGAAAACATTTAAAATGGTTGCTGATAATTTAGAGGTAACAAACATCTGGAGAAACAGATAAAATAGACACTGATAAAGAGAAGATAAGTTTGGTAACTGAGGTGGGTTCAGGCACACAATATATTTTTCATCATATCCAAATATAATTTTATATCTTGAAATAATAAATGCACACTATATTTCCATCTTTATTCCAAGAAGCAGCTATCCTTAAAGGACAAACCCCTCTTTCCCAAGAACAGGGAAGGGCAGTCATCAGTTGGAGCTGGACTTGGGTGGTTATACTTTGGCCAAAAGGCCTCATACATCCAAGAACTGCAGTACTGAGGTTATATTATCTCCGTTTTTGGCAGTGTTCTGAAAAAGGCTGGAATGCTTGTTCCAGATGGGTGTACTTCAAGAAGGACAGTGAAAGCTGGAGATGATTCAGGGTAGGGTTGTAAGAATGATGAAGGAATTGGACGTGTACTGTATGGTGAAAGATTTAGAGCTCAGTCTGCTTAGTTTAGCAAAAGTGTGGTTAAGAGATCATTTGATCACAATCTTAATATATTCATGTGGGGAGCAGAAATGTGATAATAGATAGCTTCTCCATCTAGCAAACAGAAGTAAAATAAAATCCAACAGCTTGAAGTTGAAGTCAGCCAAATTAGTTTGGAAATAAGGTGCAAATTTTTAACAGGGAAGGCAGTTCAGCACTGGAACAACTTAGCAATAGCTGGGATGCATTTGCAAGCACTGGAAATACTATAATTAAGATTGCATGTCTTTCTGAAAGACTCACTGTAGCTTAGGAACAAGTGTTAAATATAAAGTAGAAATTGATACGGGGAGCCTGTAATATTCAGAAATCACAGTACTCGCTTCCTTAAAGTCCAGGACTCTGTTTGCAGTGCAGTATGGTGGTTATGCTCAGTTTAATTCAGCATTAACCATTAGGAGAATTGTTAAGGTACAGTGTGGTGCGGCTATCCACACTGGCCCTGAACAAGCTCAGGTGGGTACTAAAGGCACCAAAGCTATGCTGGCATGGTGTCCCACCAGGAATGATATAAATGCTTTTCGGCAGGGCTGAGAGGCTTGTATGCAGTGGCTGGTGATCGCTCGCTCTTAACAAGCTCCTGCAGGCAAGGAATGCTTGAAACCCTTGGGAATCATACCTGAAAATAAGGATCTCTTATATAAGGAGAAGTAGGTTTCCAAAATTAGATTTTTTTGTTTCCCTTTTTCTTTACTGTTTACACGGGTTCGATTTGAGAACAGATAAATTATTTCAAGATAAAGTGTCAGTTAGTTAGAGGAAGAAAACATATTGGAGTCGGGAAACTTGTGATGTGAAACTAGGTGGAGGCTGAGGTATAGTGAAGGAACACATTAAAAGTCGTATTCTTACTCTTCCCTAAACATCAAATTATCTCTGTAGTGGAGACAGGATACGGGACTGCTGGATTACTGGTCTGTTCCCGTGTGGATTTTTGTTATATATGCTCTAACAGTGTCTGTTTCATACTGGTAAATTCTGAGAAACCAAGTCTGTAACTTCAATGATAGCTTGTAATGTTTCAAAGTGTGAACGTCTCGGGACAAATACGTGCAAAAGGATCTTTGTTTAAAATAAAAGTAAGCAGATTCTCAAAAAACCCATTTAAAATGTATTAACTGCATCAGTTTTACCACAGCAACTTAAAACTGATATTATCAGTTGAAAAATTAAAAAATTATTAAAACTGATATTATCAGTTTTAGCATATCGACTTAAAACTGGAGCATACGTTTTATTTGTTGAACTGCCATTTTGATGTATTGGACAGATAGATAGAGCAGTTAGTGCCTCTGTTCTTTAGATAGGAGTTTCCAGTGCTGGCAAAATAAATTCAAAAAATCAGCCTATGTAACTGTGGATTACTTTCCAAGTGTTGAAATGCCTTTTCCTGTCTTGTTTAGCTCTGAATGTTGTCAAACCACTTCATAGTACAGTATATGGATCATCTTGTTTATGGGCTTGTGACTTGCCAGTACATCTGTGGATGAGCTACTTGGAGCCATTGATTGAGTCATTGCTAGAAAAGCAAAAAAAATTAGAAAAGTACTTGAATCAGAAGGAAAACTGTATAATTAAGGCATTGCCTTTAAGTATTCTGTTATGTAAACAAAATGGAGCTGCGTGACTGGAGAACGTGCTGGTGTAGACATGAAATTGAAGATCACAGAAATAAGTTTGACCTGATAGCAAGCACTGTCTTGGGCTTTTCCACTTGATGACTAATGGTACACAAGCAGTACCCTATGCAGTTATCTTAAAAATCAGACTGTAACTGTTCTTGAAAGATGAACATAAACTATCCTGACTTCATAGACTCATAGAATGGTTTGGGTTGGAAAGGACTGTAAAGATCATCCAGTTCCAACCCCTGCCATGGGCAGGGACACCCTCCACTAGCCCAGGTTGCCCAAAGCCTCATCCAGCCTGGCCTTGAACCCCTACAGGGATGGGGCATCCACAGCTTCTCTGGGCAACCTGGGCCACTGCCTCACCACCCACACAGGGAAAAATTTCTTCCTAATGTCTAGTCTAAACCTCCCCTTTTTCAGCTTATACCCATTACCCCTTGTCCTCTCACNGTCCACCACACCACACAGCTTGGTGTCATCGGCAAACTTGCTGATGGTGCACTCCATCCCACTGTCCATGTCTCCAACGAAGATGTTAAACAACACTGGTCCCAGTACTGACCCCTGTGGAATACCACTTGTCACTATCGACCACCACTCTTTGAGTGTGTCCGTCTAGCCAGTTCCTTATCCAGTGAGTGGTCCTTCCGTCAAATCCATGTCTCTCCAACTTAGAGACAAGGATGTCATGTGGGACTGTGTCAAAGGCTTTACACAATTCCAGGTAGATGATGTCAGTTGCCCTTCCTTTATCCACTAGCACTGTGGCCCTGTCATAGAAGGCCACCAAATTCGTCGGGCGCGATTTTCTCTTGGTAAAGCCGTGTTGGTTATCAGCAATCACCTGCTTGCTCCCAAAGCAAAAACTCGTATTTTTTTCTGATGTGCATCTCTAGGAGTTCATGAAACTTTATGTGCTTTATGAAATTATGAGTATTATGAAAAGTGAGACTTTTCTGCCATATTTTTGTCCAAAGGATGTTGTTAGATTCTAGGCAATTCAGCATGTAGTTGCAATAAACTTCAAGATATTTGGGTGTGGTGAAGCTTTATACTCCCATCAGATTAAAAATATTTTGCTTTCATTGTTGTGTTTCACAATGAAACAAGTTTGGTTTTTGATTAAAAGATGCTTAGATCATCTTCTGTATATGAAGTGCTATGTAATTGTTTATGAAGTAGATCACATAAAAACTGCACAAACATTAAGAGTTAAAATTAGAAAATGTTTTTAATTGCTGTGTGAGACTTAAATAGGTGGCATTAAGCCACATGATTGTCTTCTTGATAAAATTTTTATTTAACAGCTTTATTTTCTGAATAGCTGTGATTCATGACTTTACCTAGGATCTGGCTGTGCGGAGATAGGTATCAATGAAGGATTTCTTTACATGTGTATCTTTGGGTATTTTCGGAACCCAAGTTTTTACTGATTATTCTCTTTCTGAAGTGTCACAGTATGCAGTGATAAGGTAAATTCATATACAGTGGAATCAGTTTTTGTTCTTGATATTTACTTAAAATGGAGTGGAACATGTAAATACTTGTATAGTAAATATAAAAACATCCCATTATTTACTGAATTTAGACTTTTAGGATGATTTATCTTTCAGTGAAAGTGCAACAGGGGAAAAGTGCCTACATTCTAACTGCTAATAATGTCACACATTTAATATATTCCGCAATAGTATAAGTAAGAAATCACAAGAGCTGTAATTTGATTTCAGTTCTGGTGTTTGTTTTTCCTTTTCAGTCGGTCGTGAAGACTGGGCGATTGCTGATCAGCCATGAGGCTCCCTTGACAGGAGGATTTGCATCTGAAATCAGTTCCACAGTTCAGGTACACAGCTTGTTTGTATTCAAGGGTTCTGCACGGCTGAGTATGTTTACCTACGGAAAGAATATTTATTACTACATTAAAAGTTGAGTTCGTAATATTTTTTAAAGTTGTTCTCTTTTACATTTTCATAAAATTTCAGGTTTGTGAATGTTTACATTGTTTCTCAGCCGGTCAGATAAAGTAATGTCCCTACGAGGCACTGCGCAGAGCGTCTGCTACGCTAGAAAATTTCCCATTCACTGCAAAGCAGGGAGTATGCACTGTCAGATGCAAAGGAAAAATCTTAGTCTGTTTTTTATGTACATTTTTTACCTTTCTCATATTTTTATCCCCAAAGCTTCTTAAAAATACATTCCAGGAATGCTGAAATCAGCCCCAGAAAAAGCACCCAGGTCCAGTCCAGTATAACGCGGTGTTAGACATAGTGTTCAGAGACCTCGCTAGGAAGGGAGTCTGTGAAAGCTGCTCCTGGGAATTGTGGTGAGGATCACACACGTGTAGAGCTTGGATGTACAGAACAGCTTTGAAAGGTTGAGATGTACATCAGTATCAGTTGTCTGGAGCATTAGGCTTTAACTTTTTTGGAAGTCCTTTTCTGATATTTTATATCTGTACCTGCATACAGATGTTCCCCTTAACTTGATTTCTTTCCTGTGCTCGTCAGTGATACTGGTTTATAGAAACATCTAAATTAATTGTGTCATCACCATGTGATTACATTGTTTTGAATATTCTGTTCTTAGAGTAGAGATAAATGAAATTCTAAAATTCACAAAATATAAATCATAAAGGCAGTAGTTAAAACTTGGGAATTAGCCTTTTTGTAGGAAGGGATAGAGTTTATTGTGGGAATGTAATTTTGCATGCAGGGTTGGAGAGCTATGTTTCTTGATCTTTGTGATACAATTTCTTTTAAAGAGTAATTGTTTTAATTTTGATATAATTATATGAAGGGCATTCTTTTTTTCTACCAAAATTTGATCTCTGTTAGAAGGATAATAAATATTTGATTCTTAAGTAATTCGTATTTGACCTCCCTTCTTTTATATCAGTAGCTTCTCTGATTAAAATAGGTCTAGTAAAGTCATAAGGTACTGACAATTGTGGGTGGGGGAAGTGATGATGTTTCTTAAATTCTTACAAAAATGTGAAATGAACTCAACAAAAAGAGACGGTCTTTTAGTGTCATGTGTAATACTTGAGGAGAAAACTATTCTAAGCCATGCAGCAATCTCATAATTTACTGGCAGAACAGCGGAAAGCATATGTGTTGGAGAAGTAAAGTGAGTTGAAAAGGAAAAAAAGCTTATCAGTAAATATTATTGGAAGAACATGGGATGCTCAAGATATTGCTGAAACTAGAAAATGAATTTTTAATCTCTTCAAACCTCCACTAAGAAAGGTACTTAGCTGATTGATCCATCTTGGGGTTGTTTTTCATATTGGAGATGTATCTTGACGAATATCACTTCTTTAGAAAACAAAGTTGAAAATGCTTTAATAAAGGGCTATTTGTTTCTGTCAATATTGAAAGCAAATATTTGTTTCGTGATGGTAGCTCATAATTATTTTATTTTCACGTTTGTTACAAAACCAGGATTCATATCTTGAGAAATATGAGTTAATTTATCACACATGCTACCTCAGAATAAATTAGAATATAACTCTCTGGCATTGAATTTAGCCAATATAAATTGGTTGCCTTCAATCCATGTTATAACCATATTGTCCTTTTTCTTTATAGCCATTTGTGACGATGTTATCATCCATGCTAAAATTTTGATACCAGTTATTTTAAGACTATTCGTACTGCAAAAGAGATTAGAATAATATTTATGAAGCATTACAGCTTTTTAAAGAACAGCGTTGCTTTAGGCAGAATAAAGACCTTGCCTTTTTCTTACTCAGTTAAAACACTTGATCTCTAAATGATCAAGTTAAGTCCATATGTCTCATATCACTGTGCTGTAAAAATAAAACTGAAAAGTGAAATTCTCTTTTCCTGGATATGGTGCGTACTGAGAATGCCAAAAATTGTGGATTGCAGTTGGCTTTAGTTTCCTCTTACACATGGAAGTAATAAGACTTCAATAAAGTGTGTTCAGTTGGATTAGATGGTTAGTTTCCATATTGTTATTACATCCTTGCTGTGAGGTCTCTCACTGTAGAAATAAGGTGAATAAAAGTACATAGGTTGTTTTGAAAGTTAAGTGTCAAAGCACTTCATGGTGATGTACACTTCAGGAAGGAGTATGAATGGAAGTGATGGCTTTCGCTCCCGAACTATGGGAGAAAACTCTATTGAATATTTTCTTTTTGCATATGAGAGGTTTAAAGCAGCATTTGGAAAGCATATTGAATAAGATTTGTTCTGTGGCAAATGCAGAATATTTTAAAGGGCACATTATTGCATTAAATAGTCATCTGGTCTGATTTCTCAAATATGTAGAACTAAGAACAGGATTAAAAGGTATATTTAGAACTACGGGATACGACTTTGCCCTTTGTACTGGTGTTTCATGTGTGATCTCAATGGGTGTTCTGAAGTGAGCAACAGATGACAGGATAAACTCAATGCAGGTAATACTTCATCTTGATTATGTTCCTTAGAAAAGCTTGCAAAACTGTCATGTTCAGCAGGGAGGGCACTAAACTTTTGCTGAAGGCATATGGTTGGAGCACAGTTTGAGAAGCCTTGGAGAAGGGCCCACTGAGATGTCACTTCCAAAATAATGAGGCAGTGGGTGCGGAGATCATCAGTACATTAATCACTGGTACTATAAAAGAATGTAAATCCAGTATTTGTGTCCCTGTCAAAAAAAAAAGGGGGGGGGAAAAAGAAGAAAATGAAAAAAGAAAGAAACAAGATGTTTTCAAAGAGGGATGAGCAGAAGGAAAAATGGGAACAGGAGTAGTTTATCTGAAGTTGTGTGACAAAAGGCTCATCACATGTGCAAAGGAGCCCAGAGGCACAGTGGCAGGCAGGGGAGACCCCAATAACCCAGTCTGGGAAATGGAGCCCCCAGCTCCATTGTGAAGGCAATTTGGTAGAGAATATATTTAGAAACTGGAAATTGAGGAGAACAGAATTAAGATTGCTGGGGAAATTTAGAGGTTGCTGTTGAAGATATGTGCCTGTTGGGAAAGGATTAGGATGTGTGTACTGCCTAGTGGCTTGATTTTTAATTTCCTGGTTTTTAGGGCTTGTACATCAAATGTGTTGTACCATTCATGCTTTCTATGGGACTAGGTGTGGGAAGGTTGTATTATGGTTGCAATAGTATGGTGGTTACTATTTTCTGACAAGACTTAAATAAATGTGGGGAATTAGCACACGCCATCTGACATTGCTCTTGCAAGTAAGGAAAATGTATATCACAGGAAGGTCTTGGTGGTTTCTGCCTATTCTCTACAAATAATGATTAAGCTACTGAAAAATAGAACATATTTACTAAATTTGAATGTTTTAATTTAAGAAATTTAAAATTTCATTTAGGAATTTTGACCTTTGTGTACATCAGTAACATTATAGAGCATACCTCATGAAAACGTATGCCGTTATTAAAATACAAGAAATGCATGTGGCTAAAGTGAGCTGTTAGCTAGCCTGATAAAGATCATTGTTGTCTATAAAATAACAAGTTGTCACAGTGTTTTTTGTAGCGGGTTTTACAGATGTAAAAAGGAACGTATTTTCTTTGTTCTTGCAAGAACAGAGCTTTTCTGCATTAATTGTGGCTTTCTGTCTTGGTAGCACAGTTTATTTTCTTATTGCCTGGTAAATCCTTTGTCCCTGGACATCTGGCTATGCCTTGTGAGGATCTGGGGAAGGGAATGTTGGGTCAGCTACCAAAGAAATGTACAGAACTCTGTCTTCAGGAGTCCTTTCAGAGGACTCGTGTTTCTCAGAGTTGCAGAGATTACATTAATCGCACAGATTGACATTAATCAGGGGATAGGTCCCAGCAAATTCAATGAAATAACCTGTTTCTGAAGGTTGAGTTACATGATATTCTTCTTTCAGTTCTTCAGTTCTGTGTCTAAAAATCAGATATAATAACCTTTGTCTATTTGGACTGGTGGTGCTTCAGATTTCTTCCTGCTGCTGCAAAATAAGCCTTAATCTGCAGTAAGTGGTGTAATTTTCTGCTACTGTGTGACATTAGAAGAAACTGTTACATGAGCTATTTTTGTGAGACGCATTTTAGGAAAAGGAGAAGAGGATATGTCTAGGAATGCTTTTCAAACGCTTGAGACTTTCAGAGCAATTTTATTCTAAAGCAGTTTACCGTCGTGGTTTAGCCCCAGCTGGCAATAAGCATCAGCTAGTCGCTCGCTCACTCCCCTCTGGTGGGATGGGGGAGAGAATCAGAAGAGTAAAAATGAGAAAATGCATGGGTTGAGGTAAAGACAGTTTAATAGGTAAAGCAAAAGCCATGCACGCATGCAAGGCAAAATAAGAAACTCGTTCACTACTGCCCATCGGCAGGCAGGTGTTCAGCCATCCCCAGGAAAGCAGGGCTCCATCACACATAATGGTTAGTTGGGAAGACAAAATGCCGTAACTCTGAACAAACGTCCCTGTGTTACCAACACTGTTTTCTGCACAAATCCCAACCAGCCCCATGCTAACTACTGTGAAGAAAATTAACTCAGTAAAATTGGAAGGGATGAAATACTGACACAGTGTAGTCCTTTATTTACTATTCTATTTCACTTTGTTTGGCACTTTCACTCTTTGAGCCCATCTAGCAGGAATCACCAGCTATAAAAGCCTGGTTTTATAGATCACAGCATCAGTTTCTGTCGCTGGGAGTATGATCTAGGGAATGTTAGTATAGAACATAAAGAAATAAAATAATAAACACAGGGAAGTAAATTCAATTTGGGCATAAAATGTATGATAATACCATAGAAAAAGAACAGTGATTTGAAGGAAAAATAAAACATATAGAAATAAGCCAGAGTAATAGAAAAGAATAATGTTGTTTCCTAAATAAGGAGTTGGGATGCAGCATGAGCTAGAAGCAATTTTTGCTGTGCAAGTCTGAAGTCTTGCATAGTATCGAATGCCATGAGCATATTTTGATAAGCAGTGTGGAGAATAAAAGTGACTAGGCACAATGTTAAACCCAAGATTTCTCAAAGGAAATAAAGCTGTGTATTTTATGAACGAAAACCGAAGTTTATATACTGTAAAAAAAATAAAGATTCACCAGTGATACTGAAAACTTGAGTAAAATCAGTGTAAATGCTCTTTCAGGTTAGAAATTTGACCTATGAACATAATGCAAATCTTTTATACTAATTATCAAACTAAGAGTTATTCTGTATCTTAAAGAGCTTTCTCAAGGGCTTGCACACAGGAATGAACATTTGGAATTTTCTGTTTTCTCTTGTAAATAGAAGAACAAGGTCCGTGCCTTGTACTCCACTTTGTGCCCCCCGCTAGAACTTTGCCCCTTGTTGCTTGGGAGAGTCTGTGCCGCAGTGCCTGGGGCTTGTGAGCCCGGCTGTGGGGATTTGGTGGTTGGGTTTGTCTGGCAGAGGTGGTGTTTTTCTGAACCTGTATCACTTTCAAAAGGAAACCAAAATCTGACAAAGCAATGCATGTTCACAGGGTAGTGCCTGTCCTTTCTCCACACTAACTTTTTGTGGTAAAAATTGTTCTGGATGTTACACTGTGGAGTCACCATCCCTGGAGGGGGTCAAGAAATGTGTCAATGTGGTGCTTGGGGACATGGGTTAGTGGGTTGGGTGGTGTTGGGTTGGACTTGATGATCCTTGAGGCCTTTTCCAACCTTCATGATTCTGTGATTCTATGATTCTATTCAGTTTGATTCACTGTGTGGAAGTGTCTTAATTTTCATCTTGTCTCGTGTTCTGACACCTCTGACCAATAAGAAAGTCTTGTTGTGTAACTGTAAGAAATGCGGCACAAGATGAATGGACTTGTAAGAAGTTTTGGTTGATGTTTTCATGTCATAAAGTCCAGTTTACTCATGAGACTTTGTGCATGCTGATTTTATTTTTGATAGACATAAGGAGGAACAAACTTCTCCATAACGCAAACAGAAAAATGGTTAATAGTGGCATGTGTTGTCGGTTCAGGCTACAAGGGAGTGTTATGTTCCTCTAGGTTGGAATAAATTCAGTACCGAGACAAGAAAAATGGTTTAATGAATTTAATCTAGCCAGATATTAAACGAGACACACAGTGATCTGTCTGTACTGTGTAAAACTCCCAAATACCTTTCTTGAAACAAGCAAACAACCCCCAAATCCTAAGACAACATTCCAGTTGGAAAATGAAGTGCCCAAAGATTGTGGTGGATTTTTATAAAATCTGCCCCAGAATGCACTCTCTCAAGCTGTAAACACAGAGTGTTTGTGTCCAATTACTCCAGTCTCTAGACACAACAACACTCAATGTCTTATTCATCTGCAGTTCAGCCTGAAGTCTCTTCAGCTTCTGTGAAACATTTCATGGAGAGGTTCATGCAGCAGTGGGCATGCATGCCAAGAGATGTCCCACCCGCGGGGTTGCTGGTGCATGGCCCTCTTCTTTTTTGGGAGAGACTCATTCCCTGGCTGAGAGGGAGCACAAACTGATGCCCTGCCTGCATCTCGTGCCACAACCTTCTGATGGCAGATGGTTAACCCACACTTGAATCCCACTGACACGGACATGGGTTCCAAGTGTGCGAGGATAAATATGTGTTTTCTGGGAGCCTGCTCCACATGCCAGCTTTGCTGCTATGGGATCAGAGTTCACAGATGGAAAGGGTGGGTAGGATGATAGGTGTAAAAAGTTCGCGGTGGATGGAGCTGGGAAAGATGAAGGCAGTGGGCAACTTCAGACTGCCTGCTTCTCCAGACAGACATCATACCTGGCAAGATCTTTTGAGGAAAGCATTCAACTGAGAGTATTTTTAAAACTTGGAGTTAACTTGTATGCTTTCCATAGGGTTGCTTATTTCAAGTAATATGTTGAATAAATGCAGCTACCTGAAAGGAGGTGGGTGCTGGGCTCTTTTCTAAAGTAACAAGTGATGGGACAAGATGAAACGGCCTCAAGTTGCACCAGGGGAGGCCTAGGCTGGATATTAGAAAAAATTTCTTCACTGGAAGAGTGATCAGGCATTGGAACAGGCTGCCCAGGGCAGTGGTGGAGTCACCATCCCTGGAGGGGGTCAAGAAACGTGCCGATGTGGTGCTTGGGGACATGGGTTAGTGGGTTAGGCGGGGTTGGGTTGATGGTTGGACTTGATGATCCTTGAGGTCTTTTCCAACCTTAATGATTCTTAATGATTCAGTGACTTTTGTCACTGAAGCAGAACAGCCCTCTCCTGTCTGTTAGGCAGTGGGCAGCATTGCTTCCAGATGCATCAAACCCCACTTGTCTTTTCATGTCTGAAATTCTTCCCATGTTGGTGGAGTAGGCAAGGGTGTAGCTGAGCACTTTTTCATTTCTTATGCAAATTCTTGAAGGGGCACACGGAGTTTATCTTGCGTCAATACAAAGTGGTAAAGGGGCAGAATACACTGAGAGTCGTTCACTGGAATGAAAAGTTTTGGCTACTGCACAGGTTCAGTGTTGGATTCACCTCCATCGGTCAAGTGCACAGTGTTAACTGTGCTTTTAGTGTGTTTACTGAGGACATTTTTTCCACATTCTGATATTTAATTTGGCATGCAAATGTTCGTATGCCTAAGGCTGAACTCCAGCATCGTTGTCCTCCTGATGCATCCATGTTCGTTCGGTGTGAGTTATGACTTTGAACAATGTGCTTGGCCTTCCATACACCAATTCTGAAAAAGACCAAAAATATAGGCGCTGAGGCGGAATTAAAACTTTCTCTTTGCTGTGCACTCCCCCTCTGTTTGCATGCTCATCTTTCTAGCTAGTAGAAATTGTTCTTTTAGGGGAAGGAAATTTTCTGTGTTTATAATTACAGTTTACATTAGCAATTTTAATTCAAACTGCTTTGATTAGAACCAGGTTGTGATTCTAACATTTCATTTCTGATAGTCCGTGGAGCTGGTAGAAATGAGTGGGTTTTACTCTAAATAGTGAGGAGGGGAAAAAAGCTTCTGTGGACTGCATACCCTATGCTTTCTGGTCTGTGATGTGGTGATATTTTCCCATTTTTATCTCTAATACTGTATTAGCATTCAGTAACATCAGCATTTTTTAGCTGGTATGTAAATGTAAGTTAATGATGATTTAGGAGGGCTTCAAAACTATGAACTTTCCAATAGCAATTTTCCTATAGCAATTTTACAGTCCCCTGTAAAAGTGTGGCAGAGACCTTTCTTCCAATTTCCAGTGCTTTAGAGCTACGAAAAAAAACCTTCTTGGCTGCTTGAAGTCCCTCAGCCTTTGGCATCATTTCACAATACACTTCAATGGGATGTCAGAATCCTTTGTTAACCACAGGTATAGCGACTTAATCAAGCCAGGAGAAAGAACAAAGTCGAGTTTTCTAGTTGCACTGTATGTCAGGTTTACAGTTAGAAATTGTCTGGCTAGACCATCAGTGCAGAGAACAGACGCAGTTCAGAGTAGCATGGGGAAGAGTGGTCCATGACATACAAAAATCTGTGCAGAACAGAGGAAAAGATGTAGTACGGTAGGGAAGGATCTGTGCTTGCATGTTGATGGCTCACTGAAGTTTTTAAAATACTCTATATAAGGAACATTGCTTTTTTTTCTTACTATTGTAATACATAAAAGGCCTGTAAAACTGTGTATTTTTTGACGTTTTATGCATGAGCGCAAGATTAAATTATTTCAGTTCCATGCTGAATGTATTCATAGGAGAGAATGTGAAAAAAGCCTCTTGAACTCTTCTGCACTTCTGTGCCCTTCCAGAGTGCAGTGAACGTTAGACGGTTGCTGTTGGCTACACTAAGATCTTTAATGCAGAAGAGAGAATGGAGACTCCTGATTTACTGCCTAAAAAAAAGTAGTTTAGCAGCTTCTGCTGGGTCCTTGAGCTGTCTACTCTCCCCAGAGAGAGGCAGGGCTTGTCAGTGCCCACGTGTCACCCTGGCGTAAAGTCTCAAATCTGGACATGTGATTGTAGGAGAAATTACGGCAGGGCTGAGCTGCTGCATGATAGTTTAGACAGGCACAGAGAAAAAAACTTGGGAATAGTCTTTTTTGTTTTGAATGTGAATGGTTCATTGCTATCGTGTCGGGATGTAGCCGTTAGAAAGCTACAATTATAAAGCTACAAAAGCAATTAAAGCCGACGAAGAATTCCTGAGTAGCAGATGTAAACCTGCAATTACTTCCTGAGGAAAATAAAATTGCTAATTTCAGCAAGTTTCATGAGCAGAATAACAACACTGGGAGAGAGAACTGTGTTCCTACGGCGTTATCTGCGATGATGCCTTAGGCTGCTTGAGAGAGGTCTATGGGTCTATTATGTATCTGTATAGCACCAGCATGAGAGAACGAACACAAGTTGCTCTCCTGGTTGTAGATATGATTCATACGCTGTGTATAGGCGGTGCCTGGGATGCTTTATGTAGCAGTGCTGTTTGCTATCGAGAGGCAGCTGTTTTTTAGAGAGAACAAAGGTACAGGCATCTGTCTGCATCCCCCTGGAAGTGTTTGGTGCTGTTACCGCACTATCAGTGAACATTTGAGCAGGAAATGAAGTTATAGGCACACATAGTGCAAATTATTCTACTGACAGTTATCTCACAAGCAGCAAAAATCAGTGAGGATTTAATGTGAGATGTGAGCGAGTCAGGAAGGAAGGTATGAAACGCTGAAGCGGTAATTTTGTAAAACATCCTAAAAAAAAACCTGAGAAAGTTTCTCTACAAAGAGCCAAAACCATCTTTTATTAATCTATATGTGGAAGTTTCTGACTCTGGAAAAGTTGATCTGTTCCTAAGCTGGAATTGTTCCTAAGAGACATTGGTGTGGAAATAATATGTTGCTCCCTGTTGTAGCTGAAGAAGTGCCTTTTGTCCGTGTTACGGCGAGTGGAGTTGTGATCACCCGACCGCGTTGTGCTGAAGCACTCGGCGTGCACAGATGTCCAGCAGTGCAGTAACTTCGATGACTAAGGAGCATAAGGGTCATCTTCTATGGATGTCAGAAGCGATGGGCAAAAGCGTTTTGCTCTCTCCCATCTTTTGGTGAACAAGTACCATTTCTCCTGTACACTTTAAACTGCTATCCTGCATCTGGAGTAATGCAGATTAGGAAGGAATATAGATATATAGATGGCTTTCTGCTCAAGGTAACGTTAAAAAAAAACCCCAAACTCTTCAGCAGCGAGGTGGTAGGAAATGCAAGCTGCTGAGATAGAGCCGTTATCTTGTCTCCTCTTCCTCCACATGTGTCTCTGGCACTGTTAACTTAGCTCTAAGTCACCCAGGGTGAAAATGCGGGCCCAGGCGATGAAGTCAGTGGAATTAAGGTTTCATTCTGAATACCTCTTTTTTTTTTTTTTTTTTTTTTTTTTTTTTNCAGTTCTTTTACTAGTCAGTGCGTGGAAAGGATGGTTGACCCTAAGTGTCACCTGTTAAATTTTTTCTGTAACTGTTTGCACATGTGCGGAATTGGAAAGCTCGACTTGTTCAGAGCAAAAACTACAGTTGCTTTTCTGTAACTTCTTGTGTTCAAGCAAAAACATTAGCTGTACTGTGTGTCGATGAAAATCCTCATAATAAGTAAATCCCTGAAAAGTGCAGTATCTTTGAGCAAAGAAAATGCCAAGAATGTCCTCTACTGTTACAGTGTTATGAATAATATTAATTGTGAGACTATGCAGGTTTCCTTTTTTTGGTACTTGTCCTACATAGCTTTCTTTCTAAAGGGGTCTTTTCTTTATCTAGTACATGTAGTTAGACTCAGTCTGTATTTGGCTACCTAGATATATGTTCTGACTTAAAAAAATCCAGATCTGTCCTGAAGCTCACCAAAACACTCCTGCTGGCTTCTTTGTCTTAGAGCTTCGCATTCTGGAAATCAGAGTGATTCTCAGGTGTATGAAAAAGGGAATCGAAGCATCTCCTAGTTCGTCCTTCTGAAGTTAATGTTCCATATATCATATGGTTAAGACTAAGAGAAAAAAAGGCATAATTGCAGTGATGCTTTTTTCATAGCTGAAAGAAAAAGGAAAGGAGCATCACGCCTTAATGCCAGTGCCATTAGTGCCTGGCGTTAATCTGTGTTGGAAGTTTTCTTTCATTCGAGGGTAATTGAACCACTGAGATGAGCAAGTCATTAATTAACTTTGGCACAGCCAGTGTTTCAAAACTCTATAAAGATTTTTCTAGACTAACTGAACTCTGTAGCATGGTACATCGGGAGAGAGATCAGGTTTTTACGCGGCGGCTTTGCATTCATAACCGTGTGGCTGAGAAGCAGTTAGATTTAGTGTGTTCATGTGTACCCATTTATTTACTGGTTTGAGGACAGCTGTTTAAATTTAGAGTGCTTTAAAAATAAGAAAATAAAGTGTGGTGTTTGAAAAGTTCTCTTAATCTTTGTAGTTTTGGGAGTATTTTATTTCTTCTGAGACAGCAGCCCCTTCCATGGTTAGCAGTGGTGTGTTTCGTGATTTACAAATTAAATTATCAAGTTCAGCTTCCCTTTTAATGACTTAACTCGTCGAACGTTGTCTGACTTCTGTGATTATGGTAACGTATTTTGGCCTCCTATGGTTAAAAACATTGTTTTTTCAGGAATTGATTTAATTAAAAGATGGAGACCTAATAGTCTCTACCATGACATTTGTTGGACAGTAGAATATCTGCTATGATAAAATAGTGCTATATATATATTATAAATAGTGCTTTTTCTGTTCAACCGACCCTATATTTTGTATTTAATGTGTGTGAACAGTCTAATAAAAAAATAAGCAGAAATAATTGAAGCTCCACTTGGATCCCATGTTGAGGCTATTACTCATTATTTCTTTTTCTGAACACCGCAGCTGAATACACTCTAGATGGCATAATGCAGTTAGCTGCTAGTAATTTCAAAGAAAATACCACATACTGGTTTTAAAGTGAAATACAGAATTATAGTGATACATGCTAGAGGTGTACTATAAAAACTGTCGAAACTTTTACAGCTAAGTGCCTTCGTATTGCAAAAGTGAATTTCTGATCTGAGCTGTGGCAGTAAATGATACTATTTGAGTTAAAAACGAAAGAAAAATCTGCTATTGCAACTTGCATTCCAGTGCTAGTAACTGACACTGCAATCAGAATAAAATGTGTTTCTAAGCATACAGACACATACTGGAAAGGAATCTCTCATCACTAATGTGACTGCAGCCCAGGAGATAAATAAAATTGCAGAATATCTGAAGTTAAACAGTTTTACAGTGTTAAATAAAATGAAGTTTGGGTCTGTTATTTAAGTTTAGAGGCTTAAACTATAGCAGTTTAACACAGATTTATAAGGATGTGGGTAGTTTTTCTTTAATCAGCCCTTAAAATATTTAATTGTGCCTATATTTTATACTATTGAAAACAAGTCCTCATTGACATTTTAAAATATTTTCTGGAAAAAAAAAGCTGTTTCTGTGTATTCCAGTGTTTTCCTGTGGGATGTGGCTCTGTGTACTGTCAGTCCTGTTCTGAGTCATCAGCTGGGAGTCCTGCTAAAAATACAGCAAACATCACTTACACCTGTGGAGGTGGTTCAGTTTGATCAGAGTTGACAAGCCCTTTGCAATTTTAAAAATCTATCGCAAGCATGAGATCCCAGCCCTCCACTTGCGTGCGAACAGGTATTGTGCCGGCTTCAGTAGCACCAGTCTGAATAAAAACTGAAGGTGGTATCTTCTCCCTCCCTCTTCTTTAATATCTGTTGACAGCTAGAAGAAAACAGCCTGGTTTTCTTTAAGAACTGTCATTAACACCCAGTGCAAATGCTGGAGCCTTAACAAGTTGCTTGGAAATAGCTGCCTTGGGCAATAGCTTTCTACCTTGTAAATGAGAGTTGATGCAAAGGCATAAAGGCAAACTCCAGCCAGCCGCAGTGCTTAGGAGTCCTACATGGTCATCATTGCTTTCCCCAGTCAGCTGCAAAATTTCCTAATCTGTGTTTGCTTTTAATTTTACCAGAATTTATTATCAGTAAGTATATTAAAAACAAAAAGCAGTTGAGGAGGATGCCCAATATAAAGAGTTTTCAAATTACTATCAATTCTGGCTTTACAGCGGGAGTGATTTAAAAGCAATCACATTGCAGCGTGCCTTTTTTCTCCTCTGAATGAAGTGGCAAGGTTTGTGCTTTATAGAACCTTAAAGCACACAAATTGGAAGCAAAAAGGATGGAGAAATATAGCTGCAGATTTTACTGACAGTTCTCAGGTTTGAAAATAAACAGTGAAATAAATATCATGGAATCATAGAATAGTCTGGGTTGGAAAGGACCTTAAAGATCATCCAGTTCCAGCCCCCTGCCAGGGGCAGGGACACCCTCCACTAGCCCAGGTTGCCCAAAGCCTCATCCAGCCTGGCCTTGAACCCCTCCAGGGATGGGGCATCCACAGCTTCTCTGGGCACTCTGGGCCACTGCCTCACCACCCTCACAGGGAAAAATTTTCCTATTATCTAATCTAAATCTACCCTCTTTCAGCTTATATCCATTACCCCTTGTTCTATCACTACATGTCCTTGTGGAAAGTCCCTCCCCATCTCTCCTGTAGCCCCCTTTCAGCACTGGAAGCTGCTCTAAGGTCTCCCCAGAGCCTTCTCTTCTCCAGGCTGCACAATCACAACTCTCTGTCTGTCCTCATAGGGGAGGTGCCCATGCCTCTGACCATCTTCATGGCTCTCCTCTGGACTCGCTCCAACCGGTCCATGTCCTTCCTGTGCTGAGGACTCCAGAGCTGGACACAGTACTGCAGGTGGGGTCTCATGAGAGCAGAGGAGAGGGGGAGAATCACCTCCCTTGCCCTGCTGGTCACACTTCTCTTGATGCAGCCCAGGACACAGTTGGTTTCTGGGCTGCAAAGGTGCATTGCTGGGTCATGTTCAGCTTCTCATCAACCAACACCCCCAAGTCCTTCTCTTCATGACTGCTTACAATCTATATCATGTTGATGTGCTTCCAAAATGGAGGGATTCTTCTTAATTTTCTTTAACTGTAAAAAGATCCCTCGGTTTATTTTTGGGAAGGTTTTGTTCTTCCCAAGATTTTTACTGGATTAAGTTATATGGATGATGCTGAGCTGTTGGTATACATCAGTCATGGAAAATCATGCCAGTCACTGCATTAAGCTTCTTATATAGGTACATTTTGACAAAGCTTTTTTTTTTTTTTTTAGATAAAAAGAAATAATAGGAACAACTAATTTTTGGAAGATGTGTCCAAGCATGCTGCCTTCAAACTCTTCTCTTATTATGCTTGCAAAAACCTCAGGTTTAGAGTAGCTATTCTGCTACAGAGTCGTGTCTGTGTTTGGTGCTAAAGATCATATGGAATTATTCTTATGGAGTTTCTTTGGGGCTGAAAAGGATGTGTTTGTGCTACTGTTCTTCTGGGCCATTTTCCCTGCCTTCTCATTTGCACTTGGCAGCGTGAGCTGCTGCTCTCTAGAAGATTGTTAACAGGTCTTGGGGATATTTTCACAGCCATGGCCCCTCTTCCTTCGATTTTTATGTGCCTTGGGGATTAACAGAGAAATACATCATCTTGTACTCTGTGTTTATGGGTTTTAAATTGTCATATATTGAAGTTCAAGGGTGTTATGTTAGCAGAAGGCATGAACGTTTGCTCCCTCTGTCATGCAGCACCTGGGACTGTGCCCACCCTGGTGAAGAGTGTTAATTAGGGAAAGCAGGGCGACGAGGGATTAGAACTATCTCAGTTCTCACAGTAAATCCGTATCTGTTATTTTAGAAAGTTTTCAAATCGTAAAAGCTTTTTGCAAAAGGTTATCCGGTGTCTAATAACCCTACAATACTGATGTCAGTGACTACGCAAGCAGGCTTTCTCGTTTACTTTGCACTTCCCCATATACAATGCAAACAGATAGCTAATGACTGGGTAAATACAATGGGAATGTACTTTGTGCACTGTGTGCTCTGAGCTCGAGTGTTTTGGTCTTTATTTTGTTTGCCTATTTTTATATTCTTTCCCAAGCACATTTTGTAATGATGGAATATTACAGAGTTCCTAGTACAGTATAGAGGAATAACACAAGGAACTTATTGTGCTCTCTTTAAATCTGAAATCCTTGCTGATGCCAATTATTTTTGGCTTTTATTCTTTTGAACTAATATAATATGAACAGAGTTTACATGTTATGATGCTTTAGCACAAGAGTGTTCATTCAAAGCAAAAAAAAAATCAAACAAAAACGTATCTGTCAGACTTTGGCATGTCCATTTTCTTTTCCTACCTTTTAATTTTATTTTTGAAATTAAAAATTTAAATGTGGGAAAGAAATGTCAGAGCTGAGGAAAAAGTAATTAGCTAAACACTACTACCAGTTGTAGTATTAACCCACAAGGATTGCATTCAAGTCGTGTAAGGAATACGATTTACAAAGCCACGAAAGAAAGACATTGAAAGCAAAGTCTTTAAAGCCAGGCTGCTCTGGGACTTGCTGTGACAGCCCAGTATGCCATTCCCTGCCTTGGCTGCTGTGTGGCGTGCAGCTTGTTGCCCAGCAGGATTTCCAGCTTCTTTTCCGCAGAGCTGCTTTCCAGGCGGCTGGAGCCCGCCTGCACAGGGTGCTTGGAGCCCGGGTGCAGGACTTGTGCTTTGTGAAGTGCGTGGCCGTCCGTTTCTCTGTCTGCTGAGCTGCCACTGAGTAGCTGCTCTGTGTTGTAGATTATTAGTCCTGTCCCCTTCCTTGGGTGTCACCTGCAGTCTTGCTGAGAGCACACTCCATCCCATCGTCAAGATTATTGATAAAGATATCGATGAGTGTTGGTCCCACAGGAAGAGGTCTAGTAACTGCCAGTTGGATTTTGTCCTGCTGATCACCCCCTCTGATCCAGCCAGTTTTCCACCCATGTTCCCTTTCTCAACCTGTTTCACCAGCTGGGCTAGAGGGAGACTATGGGAGGCTGTCAGAGAATCACAGGATGGTTTGGGTTGGAAAGGACCTCAAAGATCATCCAGTTCCAGTCCCCTGCCATGGGCAGGGACACCCTCCACTAGCCCAGGTTGCCCAAAGCCTCATCCAGCCTGGCCTTGAACCCCTCCAGGGATGGGGCATCCACAGCTTCTCTGGGCAACCTGGGCCACTGCCTCACCACCCTCACAGTGAAAGGGTCCTGGTGAAACAGTACCTGCTGCTCTCTCCTTGCCCATTAGCTGTGTCAATCATGTTGATCAGGCAAGATCTGCCCTTGTTAAATTCATGTTGGCTGTTCCCAACCAACTCGTAGTCCTTGGTGTTGTTGAACACAGCACTGAGGATGACTTGCTCTGTCTTTCTAGGAACTTGAGGTTAGGCTGACCGGCTTACAGGTGCAGAATCACATTTCTGTACATCCTCCTCCTTGCCCTGCCTAAAAATGGGAATTAATTATGTTGCTATGGTCTTCCATGCTGCATCCAGCTGACGTGTTTTGCAGGTGATGCTGAGTGGTGGTTATGCAGTACCTGGTTGCCTGAATGGGATGGATTGTCAGAAGGGCAGTGGCTCTTCTTACATAACTAATTTTCCTAATTAATCTAGAATATTATGGTGGAAAGAAAGGAAAACTAGTGATAGCATTTCTGTGAAAAACACTAGTGCCCAGATGTTGTGTTAACATCTCTGCCGAAATCAGCTCTCATCTGCTCTGGCAAGCCTGGGCATCATCAACGGGTCAACTTGGGCTTTGTTTGAACATTCTCCTGATGTACTTATCTTTATGAGACTTTGAGATATTTGGAAAAGATAACCTAAATTAATATTTTATTGTTTTTGAGAGAAGGAAGGTATTTATTTTGGAAGGCTGGTAGCTTTGTATCCTGAAGGGATGTATGGTCTTCAGCATCAGATTTCTCTGATTTTTTTTTTTTTTTTTTTGCGTTGCGTTCTTTTGCAACAGCTGGAATTGGCCTCAGGAAGTGGACAAATGGAATAATTCTCTGAAGAAAATTTTGGAAAATTTTCTAGGTTCCTGTTTTGTATATCGTTGGCTGATTTAGATAAAACTGAAGTTTCGTTTGGAAGCCTGTGATGTGCTTGTGTGGGAATAATGAGCATCCAAAGCACAGTGTTGCGGCCTGGGTGTTTATCTGTTATCTGGGAATACTTGGACAGATTGTTCCTGATCCGTTCCTTGAGGCTGAGCGAGCCTTGGCTGTTGACAAACAGCTTTTAGTTTGTCTCTTGCTTTTTGTTGTCAGATAGTTTGAATCAGTTTTACTTTTGGGATTACTGGAAGCTATCTGGGTGAAACATCATTGCTTGTTCTTTATGGGCCCTTCAGATCTCCATACTATCAAGTTGTATGGCCATGTTATATAATTTTTAAAAATCAGCTTTTCTGTTGTTTTCTTACTCTTTGTTTTTAACGTGCCTTTCTCGTTTTAATTTTTGCCTTTTCTCATATTCAGCACTATTCACTTATTTCAGGAGCTCTTTCAAATGTCCTCGGAAGGGAAGCAATCATATGTTGTCATTTTCAAGAAAATATCTTAAAAGAATCTAAGGAAAACTTATAATAATGGTAAACTGATTTGTTTTTAACTCAGACCATAAAAAAATAATTAGAGAAGCATTTTGAAGTTGCAAGTAATCCTGTTATTGTGTTAAGATTAATTGATGAAAGTAAGCAAGTCCACTCTAAGGGATTTTACAGGACGCGGCACAAAATATTTCTGGAAATCACAGAGGTGCCATGACTCAGGATGCAGGATACATCCCCTGAACCTCAGCAGCATCCGCCAGCCGCTGATTGATCTTGCTGAGACTGCTGCTCTAGGTGGGTGCTCGTCAATAATTATTGTGCAGTTGCATTGAATTACTGGATAACCAAGCTCCCCTGCTGCTGTAATTCAGCTCCGCTCGGCATCAATAAAAATGTCAACAGCTGAAAATGAATTCTCTGACCTTTCCGTTACTGTACAGAGCTCGCTAGCTTCACTGACAGTGATAACAACCTCTGATCTTCCCAGTTCACAGCCCAGAGATGCGTGGATGCCGTGGGTGTGTTTGCTCATTTTGCATTACTGGAAGAGCAGAAGGAAAGTTGTTTGACAACATTCAAAGCCAATGTTGAATTGATTACATTTGTGAATATTTTCTATTCGTGTGCTGTATATATCTATGCTTGGGTGTGACTGTTCTCCAAAGGCTAAAGTGCTGCTTCTGTGATTGATATTAGCTGAGAGTTTAAAGTTGGATTGTGGACAGTCGGTTTTTGAAAACAAACTGCTTTGTCGGAAATTTCATTAAGGTTGAATTTGTCTCATCTGATTTTTTTTTTGTAGCAGGTGAAACAGGCTTTTAGGGAGAATAGCTGACCCTTTGCTAAAGCAGGTAGATTGACATGCAGAGGGTGTAAAACTTGTCTTATATTTCCTATCTGAAGACCTTTGATGCTATGTTAGTTGTCTGATGTTAAGCTATAGTTAAGAGAGAGTTCCGCCTTTAGAGACAAGAAATAACAGGCAGCTGAAGTAAACGGACAGCATAGAACAAACCACATTATCTACAAAAAACAAGTTCTGAATTCTATGTCCGATATGAATTACACGCTGTGAAAATCTCAGATTTTGAGTAAGAAGTGCCAATGCCATCTGGTCAGACAATGCATGTTTTCAGAAGTATTTTGCTCAGTTTTATTGTTGAAAGGAGACATGGCCATAGTGAATTATTTGTAATTAACACTTGGAGGCACTCAGGTTTGTTGATTTAGAGTCAAATAATTTCTCTCCAAAGTAGAAATTTGTTGCCAAGTAGAGAGGACTACAGGCTATTTCAAATAACAGTCTCTTACTTAGGATACTCTCAATATTTTTAATAAGGTAAAGAAGGCATTTAGAACTGAGATGAACATGCTTATATCTGAAGACCAGGTGTGGAGGAAATGAGCTTTAAATGTAGAGGCGATAAAGATTTTTGCACTGAGGGCAATATCTGATAGCAGTATGACATGAGCTGTAACGTGCAAACCCTATTAATAGAATGCAAATGAAGCAGAAGGAACAGATACCCTTTAAATATCTATACCTTTGAATATATACACACACCTTGGAATGTATCTATATGCCTCTAGCTGGCTATAAAATAAGGACTCACCGTTATAAATCTCAGTGAGGGAAAATGCTCTCACATGTTTAGTGTGTGCATAAATATTTATGGGACCAATCAAAATTACTATTTAATCTACCATAGCCTCTTCAAGAAAGTTAAATCCTGCATGATCCAGCAAGATATAGTTTACTAAGTATCTAGAAGCCTTAGTTTTACAGGCTTATATATATTCAGTCGGAAGTCTGTAAGCAAAATCAAACTAAATTTCCAAATCCCATCCTTAAATTGTTCTCGCAGGAAGGGCAGCGGACACTTGCAAACATTGCTTGCTCAGCAAATGACGGTTTGGAAATCATTCATAAAGAACAGGCAGTAGGGTTCTCCTCAGCGCCGATGAGAAATGTGGGGATGAAAGGGTTTTGAAATGAATTGAATAATAATTCTCTCAGAAATTATAATACAAGAAGTTGAAATAGGTCTGTCAAAAATCTGACTGGTTTAGTGTGATGCTCTAGACAAAACGACACGTTACTGAATGAAAGCAAGAAGCTACTGCTTGAAATTTTTCACTATTAGTAAGAAATATGTTAACAACGTGAGCTCGGTCAGTCTGGTGCGTTTGCCAGGTGCCTGAGTTTTCGGATAGCTGGAAACGGTGAGTTAGAAATCTGCATTTCTGTGCAATGCAATGACTTCTGTTTTAATTCTCTCGTTAATATTACTGGAAATAAACGGTATTGGAGATGAGAAAGGCGTCCAAAAGGAGAACTGAGTTCAGGGGAATGCAGGAGCATTTGCAAAGTTCAGAATTCATAAGGAGAAAAGGAGGGGACACACGCAGTCAAGGTTATAGTCCTGAAAAGGACAGATGACGTTAATTCTGGAGGAGAAGCATATGGAGCACACCAAAATAAATAAGTGTGATTAAAGGTATGGCATAAAACTGGCTCTGCCCTTGGCTTTACTACCTTTGGTAATTGTGTAGACTGAGAGGATTACGTACATACAAACACTCACAGATTGGGTTTAAAAATGGGAAAGGACTATATCAGGAAAATATAGTCTGCTGTTGAGAGGTGTTCTTTCATGTCAGTCAGGCTTTTTCACAAATATTTTGTTACGGAGAATTGTTTCATATGCTTATAATTGTTTAATTATGTTGACACTTTTCTGGAATTTAAATTTTTTTCCTTCATTGAGAAACACCATTTCTGGAGAATAAGATTAAGAATAAAACATACTAAAACTGTAAAGGCTGTTCCTAATTTTTTGCTCAGGTTCCTAGGATCCAAATTGCTACGTGTGTGCCAGATTTTAGAAGGGAACGGTATTCAACAGGCTTACGAATGATCTTCTGTATGTGAATTTTTGAAAATCAAGATATGAGCAATAATTTGCTCTGCAAATGCCGTTGGTGCTTTGATTTGACTGCGTACTGTAGCCTCTAACTGCTCGGTTCTCTGGAAAAGCTGATGCAGGCTTAGCAGAGCAGAACATCCGAGCCGGCTGGAACTGCTGACGGATTCGATCCCGTAGCTGGGAAATGGTGAGCAACCCCTTGCTCCTGTTTCTCCCGCGAGCCTTCACCCTTGAATACTAAGGACGGGGAATTTCTCGTCAGCTCAGGAGTGCTAAATGTTTGTAGCAAGAGGGTTGAAAACTAGGATTTTCAGCTGCAAAACGTGGGTCTTTATGTTTTAAACTGAGCGAGGCCAGAGCTGTTGATCCACGATTGATTCATTGGTTTCATCTGGGCGCTGAGCGATGCCATCAGGCGGTGACGTGCTGGAGCCGGTGTCTGACACTGGGGGAGAGGGAAAAGATGGGATCTTTGGTAATAAATCAAATCAGTTAATGACACTGCTGTACAGATGAGCATGCCGATAGTCAAGGGTGTTACCGGGGTATGAACTGTTGAACATTTGAATATCATCAAAGTATTTTTATACTTTCCTCTTATGCTGGAGAGCTTTTTGGCATGAAGGAGTTTTTGCAGTTTTTTGGCTGGACCGTTTTAGCTATTCCTCTGTGACTCTCTTGATTTAAGACAGGCTCTACGATGACATCTACCAGCATGTATTGATTTATTGCACTGTATGAAAAATAAAGATATCACTTCACTGTGTAAGCAACCGTTGGGATGACCAGGGCTTGTGGTAGTTGCGGACACTCTGTATGGACTTCTGGGTGTTCTTCAGGGCTTGAATAGCTTACCTTTGGTGTAGATAATTTTTTATAAAAATGGGACTTTTTTCTTTTTAATTGTTTCTTGACTGGACAGCTGCCTGGGCCAGATTAACCGAAGGGGCTGGGAAGTTTTGTTGCCATCGTCTGCCCTTGGGAGGGGGGGCTGTGTTCTCCCTTAAGTTGCGAGGAGGTTTCAGACAACCAGCTTAAACCAGGTACTGGCTCTAAAATAGCCAACTGGGGTTAGAAATTGCCCACTCTAATGGACCCGTTTGTTGACAAAACAGTTTAAAATTAAATATTTTGCTGTCCAAAATGCATTTTGAAATCCTTTCAGGTAATACTCCGCTGTGGTTGGTGCCGTTTCCCTCTGGGTAACGGAGGGACACAAATTTATCCAGTAACAGAAACTGCTTTTAGGTGCCTTAAACCTGCCAAACTGGGGGTGCGGTGCGTTTGTGGAAGGTGTTTGCCACTTGAATTCAGAAATAAATGTGGAAGAGGGCACGCCAAATTGATTTTCTTGAAGCAAACTTGTGATGAGTGGAACACGATCCCATCGCTTTTCTCGGGGACATACTCCCAGAGCAACAGTCAGAGCAGACTGGTCGCTACATTCAAATCCATTGAATTACTATAAGTATAAAGCAAAATCTTCGCTTTTACAGTTTTTGACCAGATATCATAGAAATATGAATTCACGTATGGCCAGAATGCCCATGGAGTTGGACTGGAGTCCTCCCCAAGGACATAAAATCCAAACTGGAGAGTTGGTTTGCAGATGAAACGTTTCTTGCTTTCAGTCCACAGTTCAGTGGGCTGTAACGTGTTTGATTAGTAAAATAAGTAAAAGAAGACGGTTTAGTGCATTAACATATTTTGTACTGCTCCTTTCCCGTGTCTCACTGAGGTGTGAGAGCACTGAGTAAGCCCTTTTCTTTACGTAGCAGAAAGGATTTAGAATGGTAATTAGTGAAAGTAAGAATGAAAGAATTTAGGGTCTCTTTTTATATAAATATTAGCAACAATTATGAAATATATTCCAGAGAAAATATATGCTTCTGTCATTAGCTCAGATAGTAGTTTCTTTAAGTAGCTTGACATTAAAAGACAATAAATTGCCTCTAATTCTCTTTATATATACATCAAGCATCTTTGCAAAATATCACCATTTCAAATATTTTTAAAGCTCTATTTTCTATAAACACAGCATAAGATGATTGTGAGTTGAGTTAATTGCTTCCATGTACACTGGTTTGTAGTAGCACTGCAGATTTCAAATCTGAGAGCCATTCTCATGCCTATTTCACAGCATGAGGTTTTACAGTAGATTATGAAACATAAATACAGAACTTAAATACAGGACTGTGACTTTAAATCGATTCTTTCTCTACTAAATTAATCTGTTTATTGTTTAGCACTTTGTAACATTGTTAAATTTAATTCTAAAGATCAGAAAAATGTTGAAGATAGTATTAGCTTGCTCAGAAAAAACCCATAATTTTTGATTTGAAAAAAACACTGACCACTACATTGTAAACCTGGCACCTAAATTTTCCGTATGTAAAAATTATTATGCTAATTATGGTATTGTATCTGGAACTCTGTATGCTTAATTTTATTTTTTTTACAAATGCAGTAAAAATTTTCCTTTCTACAGCTGTTCATAGGTTTTACAGTCAAGACCAGTTTTGAATAGTACAGTGGAAACTTTATAGGGCTGTATGAGTACTTTTGCCAAATCAGGTAATTAATCCAGTGCAAAAAATACATTGGGGTATAATAGTATAATTATAAAAATACACAAACTGTAAAATGAAGTGCAGTCAAGTTATTTTGAAACAGTTTACTGAATGTAAATCGTCTGTTAGCTGAAGCTGAAAAAAGCCGAGTTCCATGTGCTTTATAGTCTAATCGAAGTGTATAAAATCTTTGGAGCAATATAAACATATGTGTAAATGAATTGTTTTAACATTCAATTTTTATAATCTAATTGCCTTGAATCATGAAACCTCAGACCTAAGATGTTCCATCAGGGAGGCAGAAATACTGGGAAGAGTGAAATCCAAAAAGCATACAAGAAACAGCTTTTGGGTTTATGAGTCCAAAGACAACTCACGTGGTGTTCCTGTAAAAACTTAAGGGAAAAAAAAAAAAACCCAAAAACCAACCCAGCAGAAAAACCCACTCCTTAAATCCTGCATTATAATGTGAAAGCTCCATGCTTTTGTTGGACAGCTGAGATGGATGAATCCTAAAGTATTTTAAGATTGGCTGCTGCTCTGAGTACAGTCAAACTTACAGTGTTCAGCATTGTCACAGAAAAGAAGTTATCTGCAAGCCCAAGTCTCGGTAATTAAATCCTGGAAGGCCCCTTGGGTGGCTAGCGTTGACTGGTGTTATTCAAGAGGAACAAGCATCGCCTTGCATTTATGAAACACTCGAGTAGAAACAGAATGTGGCTGTCTCTTTGCCTAACATAGTTTCAATATTTTTCTTTAAGATGAACTGTAAAAGATGTGCAGGCTCTGATATTTGACTGTAAGTCATGGCTGGATCCAAGGCAATAATGGTAAGGAAAGAAAAAGAGAGATGAAAATTGCCAAGGACCCGGAGGAGGAATGACTGCCCGGTTCCACTGCTGGTATTTAGTCCCTACAAACCTATTCTTGCAATCAGGCAGGCAGCTAATTACGTGCAAGCCTTTCATCCTTCAGCAAAAAAGATAAAGCGCCTCTGTATTAGGACTGGCTGTGGATTTTTTTTGACAAAATATTGTCCCATCAGTGTTAAATGTTTTTGTGGTTTTACCAGGCAGTTAATCAGGGAGCAGTTCTGTCTTCCCAGGTGGACTCCCTGAAAAACTGAGACGTTCTTGATGGATAAATTGAATTTCTTCACTCTTTTGCATTCACAGCCATTGGATAAAATGTCTATATGAGGAGGAAGAGGAATTTGGGAGCTGCCACCCCAGGGTTGAGCGCCCTGGCCACAGGGCAGAAGTGTCATACTCGTGCTGCCTTCTTGGTTGGTTGGTGACACGGTGGCTTTTGAGGTACCACAAGGAGAATGCTCCTTTTCCCAATTTTACCCCCCTCTGTAAATAGCTATTAGTGTGGTTCTCTATCCATGTGAGCACTTCAAAAATTAGGTCTTTCTGTAGCGAACAAGGGGATGTTTTGGGTTTGTTTATTTTTTGTTTGTGGCAGAACATCTGCAGCTACCCTACCTGGGGATTAGGCTCCAAAGGTCAGATCCCCTGTGGCCTGACCACCACCAAGCAAGCTTGAGCAGAGGTGTTGGCGAGGTTCTCTCTGTTGTCAGTGCAGTGCCGTTCACATCACCCAGAGCACAACTCCCTGTCGGATTTGGGCTGCAGAGCATTTGGGTTGTGGATTCTGCGCAGGATCAGGCGTGGGACAGGGTGAGTGCTGCTGACATGGGAACAAACGGTTCTTTGAGCGCAGAGGAGCAGAGCTGGTGGTCGCCGCACAAGCTGTAACACAACGTGCAGGCGTCTCAGACAAGGTGGGTGTCCTGGAGGTGGGGAATCTGTGTAATATTTCCCTAAGGTCCCTGAGATTTTTTGCAACCTGGCTTTCCAGAATTCAGGAATTCTCAGAATTCAGAATTCCCCTACTTGAATATCTCACACATCACTTGCTGGTCCCGCCGGTGTGCTGCATTCCCTGGGCCTCAGTTCTCCTCCCCAGCTGGGTGTTCATCTCTGCTGTACCTTGGAGTTAAGAGCATTTCTAACTTCATGTATAAAACTCGGTGTTACTATCTTTGTCTTTATGTAGGCTAAGAAAACCATTAGTTGTTTTTCCTTTTTTTTTTTTTTGTAGTGAGCAAAGTATCCCTTACACAGCAAAACAGAAGTGTTATCTAGAAATCTATATTGATCATGGATTTTCTCCCTGCAACAGATGGGCACATAAATCATAGAATCACTGAATGGTTTGGGTTGGAAGGGACCTTAGAGATCATCACAGTTTCAACCCCCCTGCCACGGGCAGGGGCACCCTCCACTAGCCCAGGTTGCCCAAAGCCTCATCATATTCTTGTGTATACTGTAGGTGTCGAGATCAAGTCCACAGCGTACACGTCTGAGTCAACCACAATATAGATTGATGTTGATGAAATTAATGTGATTATATGCTAATAAATGTATAGGTGGAGTTATGCTGTATTCAGTCCCAAAGGGCAGAAGTGAAAGGAGAGTCCATGTCTCTGAAATATGAGTTGTAACACCAAATATTGCTATGTGCTGCGTCAACAAATTGTTCCCATTTATTCCAAATGCTTCAAACAAGCAATTTATGTTCAGAATGCATTGAGAATGATTCAGAGGAGCAAAAAGGCTGGTCAGTAATACAGAAGAAGCCACCCAGTGTTACTCAACACTGAAATTACATCATCAGCCTTGCATTTCCAAGACCGTTTTAATGACTTCCCTTCAGAGGACTCCTGCTTGGTTAAACCAAAATTGAGAAATCTAATTTTCTGTGAGGCAGAATCCTCTAATCTTTATGTATTTAATCACTATCTGTCTTCAGGATACTAAAAAAACCGATTTCTCATAAATAAGCACGTCAGGATTAAGTGACTAAATGTGGATGTTACGATCTTTGCAAAAGTTATAAAGAATCTTTTACTGTTCTTTAATGATGGAAGTTCTCTGATTTAGCTTTGAGTAGGAAGATCTGAACTTCTCCTGTTTTCCTACAGTGATATGAGGGTTGGTCCCTGTGTTCTGTTAGGCACCTTTTCTTACCAGTTGATGTGTTGGCATGTGTTCGTTCCTCGTAGAAGGTTATGAAAAGTGACTTTGTGTCTTTTACTGTTTTCTGTGGACGCTCTCACTAGGTACCCCAGATTTTGTACTGGTCCACTTTGGTGTTAAACAGCTTCCACCAGAATTCCATTTAACTGTGAGCATCTCTCCCATATCTGCAACTGCCTGTGTACAGACAGCCACTGCAGTGGGGTGGCATGGATTGGATTTTTTCTTCATGATTACTTGGGTAGGATTAACCTAAAAATTACATCTCTAATCTGTTCACTCCAGGTCTCCTTCCTAGTCAGTGAGAGTAAACATCTTCAAAGAGTGGCATTTTTCATTTGAGAGTAAAACTCCATGGGGAAAGTTTTGAATCTTTTTAGCAGCAACTGAGAATGAAAGATCCTGTTGAATGTCTCCTAAAATAACTGTCTCCCTTACATAGGGAACATCCAGCCTCTCCTCTGTCCGTGCACGTGTGTTGCCATTGGGGTTATCCACCTTAAAGCTGCTCGGCTTTTTGTCTGCAGTTTGTCTGCAAGGTAGATAGGAAACATCTTGCACACTGTGTTCTAGACCATTGTAGCTTTTAAGAATATTTTTTTTTAATAATAGTATTAAAATTTTGATTTGCCTTTTAGTAGGAAATGTTTTGAGGTTTTTCAGTTAATTCACTCAAAGCATTTACTTTAAAAATTTTAAACAGCTTATAGCTTTATTCTCCTGTTGTTCGGATTTATTAGTTGTTCATTACCATAGTAATATTCTGCAGTTTGGTTAATTAAAACCATTCACACCGTCTGAAATGACCTGTCTTGAAGGAAAAATCCAGGATAAAGGAAAAAAAAATCTGCCTTAATAGTTTCATTTCTGTTCTCAGAGAATCTTACAAACTTAAAGTGACATGTAACAGCACAGAGAAGAGTATTTAAACACTGTTTAGAGCGGAGAAATTCAGATATATATTTTGTATTCCCGCTTTGGAGGGGGGGAATCTGAAAGAAGTCTTGAAAACAGCTGTTTTAAGATGGAAACACTAGTCATTTAGAAAAGTTATATCAAGAAGGTAAGAAAACCTTCAGAATCTGTTTGGCTATTGGAAACTTGTGCGCAATAAGAAAACTGCGAAGCAGGAACTTGAATTCCAGTTGCTTTGGTCACCGTGCTGTGGGAAACCTCCAGTGCTTTGTTGGGTCAGAGGGTCTTCTAGGCTGAAGTTGTTTATTAACCACTAAAAGCTAAGCTTTTCTTTATATAATTTGTGGTCACCACTAAAATAAGTAAAAATATCTTGAATAGTTATACACTGCTCAGAGAAAGCTGCTTAAACCTCTATTTTTGTAAAGCGTTCAAAATAATATTGATTTTACAATGGATAGGAAACTATGCAGCCAGCAAAACCCATAATTTCTGAATTCACAGCAGATACAAACCATAAAAATAAGACGTTACATGTGAGCTTTATTTCTGTGGCTTCTTTTTCTTTTAACCAACCACAAAAGAAGACGTTTGAGAGCATGTTTGTTGTCTTGATCAAGACAAAGTGTGATGTCAAGCACTTAAAGCTGGATCTTCCATGATATAAACCCCTGCCTGCAGTGTCTACAGGTTGTCAGCAGGCTTGGTTGACTGTATTTCTACTGCCTGATGTGTGAAAAATCCCAAATTAATGGAGTCACAACAACTACAAGGTGTATGATGAAGAAATTGAAATATGTTGGGCTCTCAAAAACGGTACCAATTTGTAAGAGGCTACCAGTAGCATTTCTTAAGACTTGGTTAGATCTTGACACTCTAATTTCTTAGTTACAAAAAAATAGGATTTGTGAGTCATAAAGTCAGTCCATGGTTAACATAGTAAAAATTAGAATCCTGTAAGGAACCTGGGTGATGTTGAGTGTCTCAGAAGCTGAAATAGTCTAATCAGGTAGGTACAAGGTTACAGAGCTAGGAACTAGTGATTTTTCTTTTTTTTTTTTTTTCTTTGTTAAGCTTGTAGCTTGTTAGTTGGGCAAAAGAGGAAGAGCTAGTGTATGGGTTACCTTCTGCTCCGTTGTGTACCACCAATATCATGCAGTTGGATAAAAAGACAAGAGCTTTTGGAGAGGCATTCTGTGATGGCTGAGGTTAGACTTTGATTCTGAGACCTTGTCAAGTCTTCTGTCCTTCTGCTTTCTCAGAAGGCTGGGAAAGAAGAGCTTTGGCTGGGCATGGCCTGCTGGTCTCATTTATTGAGAGGAAATCTGATGCCTGGGCTGGTGGGCGCAGGAATTCCCCTGACTAGATAATTGTTGTTTGAAAATGTGTTTTGGTTTTGTGGTTGCCCAGCTGGAAGAGCACATCAGTGCCAGTGCACCTTATACCCGGCTTCTGCCATCAGCAGCGACTTTATGTGACGGGAAATCTAATTTGAACGACAGTGGCTTTGGCCACCAGCAAAGGAAATGGACCTCAATACAAGCTCTGATCCCACAGAATTCTCTTGTATATCGTCTGTCACATTCCCTGTGATCGCCATTAGCTAGAGGTTATGCTACGGTATAATTATAGCACTGGATACAGGGTGAGACAAAAATCCCGATGTGCTTCAGAAAATATGTTAACTATTGAAAAAACGAGCTGATACAGAGCCCTTTAATTCTTAAAGCTTGAATGTAAAAGCTGTGGATTCTTTTTTTTCAGAGGAGGATTGCTGTTTACTAGTCAGGTCCACAGAAGCAGACCTTGTAAATAGTAAAATAATCTCCGTTTGCACTGTAGTTCTGTTCTGTATTTATGATGTTGAATACCATTTGTTAGTGATTTCCACTCCTGTAGAATGCAGCTTGCGTTGATAGATTTATCTCAGCAAAAATTTTACTTGCTGAATAAACTGAGAAAAAACTTCCTAATGCACTTACACGAGGGGAACATTTTGATTTTTACTGTTCAGCAGTCATATGGAGGGAAAGAAAATCGCAGTTTGAACTGGATTGCAAGTTTTCTTTTTGCAGTGTTACCAAAACCTTATTTTTTACATTTAATTCCTGGCAATGGTATTTTGAGTGCTGTGTGTAAGTGAAAAGCCGAAAATTATGCCAGGTGCTTCGTGGTAACTCGGGCAGCTGTGTAGGAATTTCACTTTTTACTCTGTTTCTTCATGAAGAATTTCTCTATACAATTGATAACGGTGGAAGAGATAGATTAGGTTGCATAAAAGATTTATGGTTTTGGTTGTAAAGCAGAAAGTTCGTTAGTGGAGTGAAAAAATTGCATAATTTATTTAGTGTAAAAGTAAAGTTCACATAATCATTTTAAGTATAAAATTTATTTAAACAGGTCTAAAACGTAGACCAAGATAAATACTTGGTCTGAATCCAATGAAAACTTAAGGGAGACTCGTAGGATATACACTTAACCTCTGCCATTGTCTTTCTTTATTGTGTGAAAATAATTCTCTCATCTCTGTTTCTATTCTTAAGTGTTGCTGTGTATTTCACAGGTCCCCTGTGTTTGGTTTATACATGCAGTTCATTGACACTTCCAAATCAGGTCAATCATTTTGAATTTTTAATTCTGAGATAAAGGTAAACTAAAATTTCATGGCTTCTATTCCTGGTCTTCATTTTTAGACCAGTTTTTAAATTAAGAGATGTAAGGCTAACTGTTTAGATAATTGTATTAAACAGTTTAAAATGAAAAAGTGTCATTTGCAGCATATTTCTTGGTCTTTTATAACAGAATTGCATTAACATTTTATAGCTGGAAAAATTAACAATGTATTAATTTTTTATTTTCTTAGAAGTTTTTTTTATTTTGTTTATTTTTATTTTGTTTTTGTTTATTTTTTATTTGGTTGGCAATTTTTATTTACAGTGGAATAGCAATGTAGCCTGTTTGTATGAAGAGTAATTTAGGAAAGGTACTGAAAAATTATCAAACCTATTAAAAAAATACACCTCTCGAGGAAAGGAGAAAAACTAATTATTGTAAGAAAGTTGGGCATAACTTGGTGGAACAATTTGAAGTCTGGATGATAAAATAAGCCTTTCATGCTTTTTAAGTCAGCCTACCTGTACGCAAAAGTCTCTGGTGTGGTTCAGGCAGTGTTTCTATTTTTGCATAAACCTTTATACTTTTTGTAAACTTAATTCATTTCTCTCCATTCAATTTTTTTCCATTTTTTTTCTATAGAATAAAAATGTATACATACCGGTCAGCTTTCCTAACAGTTACTTTTGCCATTATATGAGAGAATAGTTATTATATGAGTTGAAGCTTTGCACTAGAATTCTCCTACCTCTGGGTTGCAATCACCAAGCAGCTTCCTATAAATTAAATACATAAGTACAAAGGCATTTGCTTTAAAGGATAGACTGTAAAATTTCTTATACATCTGTTTCAAGTCATCTCGGATTTCCCTCCTGCTCCGAGTCAGTTTTGCAAAGACGATGATGTAAAAAAAGCTGTGGAAAAATACTAGGTGAGCCCCAACCTTCTCATGGGCGGATGAGATCTTTCCTTGGGACTTGCCTTTGTGCTGGGGTGGTGGCTGGTCAGAGGGACAGTGTCGTTCTCCCAAAATGCAAATGCTTCTGAATAAAATGGGAAATAACGCTGTTTGAAATGGTTTCCTTTGAATTTCATGAGTGTGTGTTGAGTGAAGCGTTTCGAGGAGGATTTCCCCGTGCCAGATCCGTGGATGGACAAGGCTGTGTCTTTGCGAGAATTTGTCAGCTGCCTCAACAGCTGTAAAAATAAAAATACTGCTCACTGGCTGTTAAAACTCTTAGCAGCAAATCCTTTCGGTCGCTTCTGGCATGCTGAGCTCAGCCAGGAGATGTTTTTGCAAAATACTTAAATAGATCATTAGAACAGTCGGGGATCTACAAGTACGAAATCTGCTGATATAGGCAGGATAGCTCTAGCTTGGTGATTAAAAGGTGTAGAATGTAGTTGGAAGGAGGATGATCTTTAAAAGCCCAGCAAATGTTTATTATATTGCTCCTTTCTGCAGAAAAATGCTTTGTGATCTGCAAACATTTTCACGTAAGAATAATTTTATGCAGGCACTTGAGCTCCGTTGGTTTCGCTTGGATTGTTCACCTGCGTGAACATCTGGGTGACGGTTTGCGGGCTCGTTGGCTGAAGGGATGAGTTAGTAATGCCAAGTAACTAAATAAAGTAAATCTCTTCAGGGACTTGTGAGCCTGGGAAGTCATTTGCACTGTCTGGGGGGCTTAGGGCATGCTTCTGGGTCCCGGTGCAAATATTGATAATTGCCACTGCAAGCAATTTCAAGTTCATCACAGAACTTGTGATGAACACGCTGTAATTTTGTTTGTAACTGTACAGAATAAATAACTTTTGTTTGAAGAATTTTGTCATATTTGGGGTATATAATGTAGAGCATGTGTAATTTGTTAGGAGAGACCTTGGATTGTTTCAGATATGGGGTAGCGTAGCAATGAAAAAGAAAGAACTGTATTTCTGTTATTGGTAGTGAAAAGATAGGGAGTGATAGTCTGGTGGATGAGAGTTAAATCTCGAAAGCCCTGCTTGCGAAAGAACGTTGTGATGGGTCGTTTAAGGCAGCGGCGTATTCTAGCAATCTGAAAGTCCCGTTACATCCTCTCTGGCATATCCATCTCGTGCCCTTTATTTTGTGGAGAAGAATCATGCTGACTGCTGCACCTCGTGCTCTAAACAATGCAAATTATAAATTCACTGGGAAGAGTTTAATTTCTGTCAATGGGTCATTTGGAATTGAATATCAATTCTAGTCCTTGACTCCACCAGGGTGGATTTAAATTGTGTAAAATTTTCATGGAAAGTTATTTTTTTCATAAAATACACAATGGGATGGGAAGAATTGAAAATTACTTTTTGTTCATTTTCCTCCTCCTGTGGGAAGGATAAGGTGCCTGACATAAACAGAAGGGAGTTTTGTTTGTTTTGTGGTTTTTTTTGGTATTGTAAATACCTTGGGAATATGATGCTGATTTTTTTTTTTTTTGGTGCAGTTCTGCCACCAAGACAACTAAGACACTGACCAGAGCTCTGATACCAACAGCATCAAGTTAATGCTGTTGCTGTGATTGTTGGGATGGTTGTGCTGTAACCTTGACGAAGAGAATTTAACGAACAATATCAGTCTTGTTTTGGGTTATTAAAGATTGTTAGTGTTCATAGCTAAATGTGAGATTCCAGAACCTTTTAAATTCACCGGGAATATTTCATGAGCAGTGATGTTATTCTGCCTGTAGGCAGGTCATGGCAGTGTAGGTATAAAAGGTACGACTCCCCCAAAATAATGCGTGTGGATTTTAAAAATGAACTCCAGCTCATAGCGAGGAGTCTGTCCTGAATTTCTGGTCAAATACTCTTTCAGAGTGTTTACAGCTCCCAGAGGCACAAGTGACAATGAAGACAACATTATGCTCGTTTATTTTACTTGTCTAATTATGCACATTTGTTTGTGTGAAATGCAAGTAATGAGCTTAACAGAGTAAATGGGTTATTTTTTAATATACAGGAATTGCAAGTGGTCTGGAAAAAATATGCAACATAAACACTTTCCAGTGACTTGAATTCAGGCATCCTTTCGGTGTCATTGCTTTCAACAGCTAATGACGTGCCAGGAGCAAAACATGCAAACACATATCTGCAACGAAAGTCGACACAGGATCCAGGGTTGCACAAAAATAACACGTGGGATGCTCTAGATACTAGGTTTTTTTTTTCAGAAAAAATTGGTTTAATATTTCAATCAGCTTGAGAGAGACTGATTTAGTGCATAGGAGTGTTTGTATACTTAGAAGTCGGGGTTGGTCCCATTTGTATTGCTCTCATTTTACGTTGCTTGCGATTTAAGCGTGTTTTTGTTCAAATTCCTTGTATTGGGAAACCCTTTAGGTATATGGTATATAATCAAAATATGTTCTCTGAAAGTGTGTGTGCGTCATATAGAAGGAATTTATGTTAGCTGTCACCCTCCTCCCCACCCAGTCCTGTGTGTCCCTTCTGATGAAGACAACATGTAAAGCGCACATGCACTCCGTTTCCTTTCCAGGAACGACGTTAGTACAGAGAATTCAGATAGCAAACCACTTTTTTTTAATTTCAGATGAGTATCATAATGCAACAACTCAGAGATAGTTTTTAAAAAGGTTTAAGTGTTAAAACCAGATTAAGTATTACTGTGAAGATGTTGCCTTATGTTGTCTATGTCTGGATTCTGGAAGTGCTGTAGTCAGAAATATATTCACTGCTGATAGGTTCAGTGCTTGTGACTAATAATAGCTGAAAAAAAATCAAGTTTTAGCATGATGGGTTTAAGAGGGATATAAATTATTTGGAAATAATTTGCCCATTTTATGTTACAGTACTTTATCTTTTATATAGTAAATTTGACTTCATCTATAAATATTGTTTTATGGGATTCAGTTCTGTGAAGACAATATTTACCATTAATTGCTTTTTAATGGTAACAAGTCAATGAATTACACAGAACAGGCTTTTTCCCCCCTAAGTGCTGCTTAATTTTTTTTAATTGCTGATGTATTTTGTAAGTAAAAATATTATCTGTTTGGCAATCATAAGATAAATAATTTTAGAAGTGAGCTATTTCTCTATATTTGACATTATATTAATTATGTAAATCCAAAGAAGTGGTAACAAATAAATCATTAAAAGCTGTGCTAAGTTATAAAATGATTGTTTTAAGTTGATTTCAAAAAGGAGAAAACTGTTAAAAGTTAAACATTTACAACATTTAACTGCAGAGTTCTCTGAGGAAAAATTGTATCACTATTGTAACGAT